>OZ012644.1:7980029-8076637 GCA_963942575.1 Priocnemis perturbator
GATCCTTTACAGGTTCACCGACGCGATGGCTATATATGGCGGCTCAGGAATAGCTGCGGTGGCCTGCTGTGGGCAGCTCGACGGCGCGACGGCGTAGCGTAATGCTGAAAATGCAAACTTAAAACTCTATTGAGTTATTAGCAACCCCCGTTCACCGCCAAACTAACCGGCACTCCTCGATTGTGGGGCGAAGTGTGCGCGTGGGACGCGCTTTCAATATTACTCTTCAAATTCTCTTTCTGCTCCTTCTTAGTTCGACGCTTCTCCAATCATTCCGCCGACAATGCAGTCGTACTTCGTCACTCACGACACCCTTGGTACGAATCAATCATCCGTCCACCTTTCATCTATACCCCCGTTTATTAACGGCTTACAGAGTGTGATATTAAAATAATTTGAGAGGTCGTTGAATGGCATTGAGGGTTCCGTGCCGAGGCGTATCGGCTCGCTCCCCGCGAACGTTCGAGATTGCGCGAGTCGAAAGGCATACAACTTTATAAATATGCACGGTCCTTTCTCATCGAGCGAGATTGGCCGCCGCCAAAACCAATAATTGCATACGAGATTGCGGCCACGGGAAGCGTTGTACCATTCGCTGCGGGGTGAGAGTGGGGTGCGGGCAGACGGAGGAGAAGAGAAGAGAAGAGAAGAGAGAAAAAGCGCGAGCGAAAGAAGGGCCGGGCCGGGGAGTGCGAGGGGAGCGGAAAAAAAGGATGTAAGTGGGCGGTCGAAAACATTTGGTTTCTTCCTGCCGCGGATGGAGAGTCGGAGTCGGAGTCGGAGTCGGGAGTCGGAGAGATACTCGAAAGAGTCGTGGCGAGGCGAAGGGCAATTTGCGGTGCGCTGCGAATGTTTCATTACCGAGAGGCGCTCACCGGGAGCTACCGAATTTCGAATGAGCTACCGCTCTGCCCGCGTGTCTGTCAGCCACTGAAGACTCATAATTGAAATCCGCTGCCTCGGGATGGCCACCGACCGCAAATCGCGCGAGCAAACACTTTTGTCCCAGACCGCCCGCAATTTGCATCGTTACTTTGTGCGCGCGTGTGAGCGAGAGGCCAGCCAGTCGCGGACCGGACAAAAGGAAGACGTCGACCGGGGACCGAATCAGAATTTCACATTAAGACCGCTGATAATAAACGTCCGAATTACGTCAGCCGCGCAATTCCGAAAGCACTTTGGCCACGAGAGTCCCGTCGGGATCGGTAAGCAATACGGATTGTTTTCACGGATCGCAGCACGTGAAGCGTTTCGTGAATGGCCGATACGGAATAAGACAATAAGTCGATCTCGACGCTTCGTTGTCGGGAGAGTCGGGACTGGATACGCGACTGCAATCCATTTTACACACCGCGTTCGTGCCGGAAATTGTCTATTGTAAAAAACTTATTAGGAGGATAACGAAGAAATATACTCCTCTTCGTTCACTGCCCCTCTGTAAACTCTAAAATATTCACGCCAATTCGAGAGACCGTGGAGCAGAATGTCGAAGATTCGGGACATTGAGGTGGTCGATCGAAACGAGTCGAAACACGCGAATGCTTTCGTCCGAAAATCTTTCAACGCTGAATACACGAACGTCTCGTCGCCGCTCGGGGCGACAATACTTGTGCATGCATCTCTGAGCACGTATTCGAGGGGGAGAAAAAGGAAGAGGCGCGAGCGGAGGACTGAAAGATCTCGAGGCTTCGCGGATCAAGCTAACAAAATGTACGTTCAAAGTTTCGGACGATCCACGTAACGTTGGCAATTTTTGAAAACCCGATGGAACCGTGTCAAACGATATCCGAAAATTATGCAGAAATTCATGGATCACGGATCACGGAATCCTGATTCGGCGACGTAGCTACGATAGAAAGGATGAAGAACCGGATCCTGAATGCTGATCCTTTATTTTACCGAAGCCTCGATCCTTCGAGATAGCGTGCCTTCTCTAGCATTCCGGCGAGACGGTAGAATCGAAAGAATGAAACTCGACGAAAGATCTGCTTGACGGCGATTTATTCTCGAGTGTGATGCGATACCCCGGAGCCGAGACGTCTCGCCGTGAAATATCGTGGCTCACGGGAAGAAGGCTGGGCCTTCCTGGAGACGGTTGAATTTGTAATTCGTAAGTTATTGCAGCGTCGCCTCTGTCTAAAAGGCCCATTACTTAGTGGCACCTCGTTGGTACATCGTCGCGATTATAAAATGTTGGTTATGAGCGCCGCGTTACATCGAGTTCGCGCTCATTCCTGGAAATCTGCCCATTAATTTTTCGACCCGAGCGGGACAACGTGGTACGAGACACGGGCATCTCGGACACGTGCAATATAAATTCCCGATGCTCAATACCAAAAGACGAGGATTCTGGTTATTGAACGACGCTTTTTCTTGCCCCTCTGCGGTTAGACTACGACGCACTTCAGTCTTTGTAGTTTTTGCACAGGGCAGCTGGTGGGATCTGCTTACATTTTCAACAAAAACCCACACAATTTCGCCACATAATATCGTGAAAGTTCCAAAACAATCAACGCCTCCTCGCGCCCGACCGCTTTCGTGCAACCGAGCATGCCTTAACGAGGACAAAAATTGTAAATGGAAAACGTGACGACAGCCTGAAGAAGTTAACGTCGATAACGGCGTGTGCGAGAGCGAGCGAGGCGGCGCGGCGGGAAGAAGAGATTCGGCAGTCATTAAGGTCGCGCCCAGCTTCAACTTCTTCACCTCACTGATTGGCTCTGATTCTTCATTTGCATGGCGAGCCTTTACGTTTATTATACGAGCTTACCGAGTGCCGTATAAGGCGCGGCCGCCGGTTCGCCTTTCAGACTGTCAGCGAGAAGGCTATTGTCAACGACAGATGGACGTCCAATGGGCAACACGTGTTGCATACAACGGCGCATAAGATGTGCGTACCTACGTGCCTCCCCTGCGAGCAAAGAAAGAACGTGGAAAAAGGGCGTCCCTTTTGTCTTAACGAGAAGGACCGGAGCAGACATTTAGCCGAGGAATGTCTTCCATCTGCACTTCTGCCAACCTCCAAGGGACGACGATCATACGCTGGACTAAGGAGTCTCGTCTCTTGGTCGAACCAGCTACCGGATACAACATTTGCCACCGTTTATCCAGCAACGATATTAAAGAAATGTATCAGAAAATTCCCTCGCCGAAGATGGACGTTTCTGAACCCTCCCCGAGAGTCTCTGCTCCACATTCGCGCAAATATGACTGCAACTCGGCCGGGCGAACGTGCAGCGGGGCGCGTCTCCTATCGTTTCGAACAATTTGTAAACGAACAATATTACACGGGGGATACGGTATCTTGTTTACAAGCGATACACCTATCGCAAAAGCCAATTTAACGACTCGACGTCGATGGAATCCACTTCGAGGTTCCTCTTGAGCAAAGTGATTCGGGCAGGACGGGCCGATACGAGGGAAATAAAACGTACGGTGATCGTGGCACTTAGTACCGTTTCGCCCGTACGGCACTCGGCAGAAGAAGCGGGCAGGTGGACGAAGAGATGGACGAAAGAAACGAGGAGAAAGAGAGAGAGAGAGAGAGAGAGCGGAGAGTCGTGCCCAAAATTCGAAGGTACAAAAAACGTTCGAGACCGTAAAGATACATTTTATCGCGCGGTTTCTGGGTGAGCATTTGTCCCTGAGTGGCGTTTATCTCGAGGCACGGTAATGCCTGTAACCTAACACTGTCCAGGGAGAGACAGATAGCAGGACGAGAGAGCGTGCGGGGCAGGACGACGCGGCGAACGAGAAAGGGGAGAAGGGACGAGGACGAATTCTCGCCACACGTGCGCGCATCCTTTTTCCTTCGAGGAACGACGGCAACGACGACGACGACGACGACGACGACGACGGTGAGTCTCGAGTCCGCTGTAACAGATATGAGGCGATCCGGCGATCCTGTAACGGAGCGAACTTATGCGACGCACGCTCCCGCGGCCACTCAAATTTAAATGCGCCGCTTATATCGGGAAGACGGTCACGTTCGGCTCAATGTGTCCCCTTGTCTCCGCTTCGTCCGAGATTTCCAACGCCTCGGCGAGGCGTCTCGTCGAAAGAGAACGGAGGCAGAGAGTAACGTGGTGGCATTTATCATGGCGAAGAAAAAGGCCAGCCGCTCAAAGAGACGCGTTTTAAATGAAAATAGTCCGCTGGAGATACGCTCGGCTTCCAGAAAGGAAGGGTACCGGCGAGAGGTTCCACGGACTCGCTCTCTCACGAAATAGGATATGAACTGCCGCGTCTCTTTGGAACCCTTCTCTCGTCGCCTTGTCGCTCGCCGTTTGCTTTGACCGCTGTGCTTTTTCGACTTACGCCGAGAGAAGCAGTGGTTATGCGTTTCAGCGTGAAAGCCTTTCCAGATGAATTATCATTACAGAGAACGAACGCCGCTCGACTTCTCGTGCGTTTTTATAACCGTCGGCGTCGTCGCCGCGTCGTGGCAGCAGAATTTTCAAAAGTCACCGAGTAGGAGCCTGCCAACGGTTGCTTCTGATAAAGCTGTTTCACATCTAATCACGAGTATGTTTCGCGGGTAAACTGACGCGAAACTCTGGAAACGCGATCGTCAAGTAGATCGAACCTGTCCGGCTACCGCAGCTTCCGAAAAAGGTACACGCAATCAACGATAACGAAATCGCGACAGGTGTCGCGCGCCTTGCCGCTCAAGCAAGTACGAGCAGATAAGATGAAACTTGAGATTCGACACGGACTTCTATACTCTACCACCACTGTCCAGCAGAGCTTATTAATGCGTAAAAGGCCAAAAATCAAAATATATATGATGTATATACGATTAGATACGAAGGGAATACTTTACCGGATATAGGATAAGATGGAATAAGGTGAGGCTCGGTCAGAAGTGGAAGAAGAAGGGGAATGTGGCCCGCGGGCCACCAGTTGCCCAGGCCTGGCGTACAGAGACCTGCTGTTCTCCTTCCTCCTCTTCTTCTATTTCCTTTTCTACACGCGTCATCTATCCGCCCGTCCACTTTACGATCGATTAAAGACAATAAATAGCCGATTCGTCAGTGACGTGAAAGGGACCCGCTCTCTCTTCGGCAGGGCCCTTTCGTAAGGCAGTGACTTTAAAAGTGGCGGCTTTACAAGGCATTTAGCCGGCGTCAAGTGCGCCGACGCGACGGCAGGGTTCATTTGAATATTTTATTGTTACGGCTTTTCAATAGCAGCGTACCCGCTGCTGATAGGATGTAGCAGGACTTTATGGTTGGAACGGCGAGAGATGTCCACGCACGTATAAAACGCCAGACGATCCTCGTTCCGCGGCCAATATCTCTCCCCGTCCCCTTCCTACGGTCGCTATAAACCAGCGGCGGTACCTCGATCATCGGCCGTTCGATGCGTGAATGCCTTATCGACAGAGGAGATGGCCGTCGTAAAGGACGAGCAAAAATACGAACGCACAAACGCGATCGTAACTATCGCGGAACAGGACGCAATGAGACTCCATCAATTGCATTATCCCTCCTTGTTCGCGCACTTTCGACATCCATCGCGACGCGAGCTCGATATTTAGCGGATAATGCGACGCTCAAACGGAAAGCGTTATTTATCACGGGAAACGGCGGTTACGTCGGCGCTCTGATCAATTATCTGATATCAGCTGCAACGCCCCGCTCGAAGATAGAGATGCCGATAGCGTTACAATGTTGCAAGGACGTCCGGGCTAACGGCGGGCATTTTTGCTCTGCCGCTTGACTAGATTGTGATAAACGATCTGCCTCTGCCCTCAAACAGCAGGAATTTTCACCTGCCGCGGTGACGCTGGAATTTTCGTCCGTCGAGTGATTTGCAATTTGTCTCGATTACTCGCCGCGCATAACTTCCCCGCCGTTCGCCGTAGTCCTGCTCGTATCCTGCCGGCTGGCCACTTGAAACGTCCCGCGGAAGTTGGTCGAATGGAAGTGTCGCGGCCACTTACCATTTTCTTTTTTCACCAGACACTTGACGCCCTAAGAAAAAGTAGAAATTGCGAGAGCGGGCGTGTGAGGACGCATCCTGCCGAGGGATCAAGAGGAGCGAAAGATTTCCGAAACGATGCCACAGGCGCCCTCGGCGCACGACTCACGAGTCCTTCTTTGACCGTGGTGACAGATCGGAAACGGCACTCGAGCGGTCGTGACGACGATAATGGCAGCGCCAGATCCGTCCCTTGACTCTCCGGAAATCTGCTATCGTCGCGCGGTGACTCTGGTGATCCTTAGCAGTCGGTTCGAGTGGCCACTCAAGAGGATTTCGCAAGTTTTTCCGCCTCTCCGTGAAAACGTCCGGTTCCAGGGGCGTTAGGAAAAAGGCCCCGACCGTATCTGCGATGTATCTGCCTCAAGTGCGCCATTGTCTCGAACAACGGCACCACTGTAGCACGTTCCAAATGTTCGAGCCTCCGAGATCGCTTGCATCGGCCGGCCGGAATATGCAGGCGAGGAGAGTGATCGAGAAATCGATTCGGAGACGCGCGAGATTCCACCCACGTAGAGGACACTTCCTGTTTTCCACGTCGAGATATTTATCTGTTTCTCGAAACCCTTGCCTAAACTAACACCTAGCGTACGAAAAGGGGCACCTCCTCCCCCGACGTATCTTCCTGCACATCTTCCTGCCTAAATACAAAACATACCCCGTCCCGTCTGCGTCTCCCTCTCCGTCTCTGTCTCCGTCTTCCTCCCTTCTCTATTTCTGACTGCTCGCTTCGCTCGCCTCGTCTCTTCCTTCTTGTCTCGTTCTCCTCGCCGTCCTCCACCCTCCAGCCACTAACTTTCCAAACTACCTACGTTCGAAAGCAGACTCCGACACTCCTCCCATTCCTTATCTCGTGACATCCTCTTCCGAGGGATGGCCCGCACCACCGCAGACATCTTCACGCTCTCAGAGACTTATCGACTCTTCGACTTTTACCCAACACGCCCGATCCGATCTCTGGCACGATGACGGAGCTGGAACGATCTTTTTGCTCTCGTTGCACGTATCCCGGCGTCGTGTCTCCACTTCGACAGCGTAGGAACGAGATAATCTCTCGCGAAGTGCAGCCTCTCGGATTATTAACTCGCGAGTCGATCGTCGTCTATAGGTACTCCTACTTTCTGCCGCCGCGCGCCGAGCCGGTCGCTGTTGCATGGAAATTCGCGTGCCGTACTGATTAAAATGTGTCCGCTGCACGATCGCTCGGAGTGCGCTGTTATTTTAATCTCGCCAATGCAACGGCGCCAATTGCCTCGTCCGCTCCCTCGTCGCCCGTTTTTTCTGCTTTACTGCGCGGCGCACGACGGTAATCCTATTTGCAGAGAGCGACGCTCTTTCTTCGCACAAGTGTGAACTTCACGGAATTAACTCTGGAACAATTATTCTCTTACAAGCGGGGCGACGCGTACCTTCCCAAAGCGTGCGAGCATTATGTCAGCGATTAATCAGCCTCCCACGGGTGTCGTTTATCCTCCATCTCTAACGTCGAATATGTTCCGGAAGATTTCTAGGGGCCACGGGAGGACGTAAAATGCGAAAGACGATTCATTCCGGCGACGAACGGAAAAGCAGGCGAGTGGCAAACCTTATTGGTGCGAGACATGAAAATCCTTATCATCCACCGGGCAGATCTGACGCAATAGAACGATCAACGCGGCGCGCGTCGAGCGATCATTTCCCAAGCGCGTGTGAACTTTACGGGCACGATTATTCTGAGCCACCCACGCGCGCTTCTGCCCGACGCGTTCTCCTATTTTCGTACGTGAACGTCAGGAGGCGAGGAGATCCTCGTGAGATCCATGCCCGTGTCAAGACGTACGGTGACCAACGTAGAGATAGGCCTGTCTCGCGGTACGTCCCTGGCAAAAGGGAGAGCGAATGAGGAAGATGGAAGGTGAGCTTGAGCGAGGGAGGGAGAGAGACACCCACGCAGGTGGGACCACACACGACGGTCCCGTCATTTGTTGGACACCGCATGGGCATGTCGTGCTCCACGGACACGGGGTACATAGCATTGTACACTTCTTGGCGCTGTCCCGCGGCGTGTCGTACCACCAGCGAGCTGTGCAACTTTATGGCCGAAGCCGATTGCGTGCGACTCCAATAGACACTGGCGTGCGACGAGGATAGAAACGGGAGACTTGGAGAATCGGGCCACTAACTGAGTGCGTGAAAGGGTCGCCGAGGCGGCTGGAGAGGAGGAAAGTGCACCAGCGGAAGCCAGTCACGAAAAGGAGCGGACCGGGGGTAAAAAATAGAGAGAGAGAGCGACCGAATACATGAATGTGTACCGAGACAAACGTGGAAGGACGGCCACTGACATGACCCCGGGGATACATTATTGATGGTGGTGCACGTCAGGAATGGTGACTAGATGGTAATTTTGGTTCGGGACCAAAAGGAACGGTATTCCACGCGCTCGGTTCCTGGGGGATCGACGTCCCGAAGAAGCATGACGCGGTAGGAATGCCGGATTAGTCCGCGACACGGAGTTCACGGTTCGCTTCGACCGTCGACGTCGACGGCTCCGCCGCACGATAAAGGAAAGAGGCAGAAGAAAGAGCCACGAAACGCGATAAGAACGGCGAAGTAACGACAGCGTTATTAATCGTTCATCGATTCGTTGCGCGGCGAACGAGCGAAGAACTGCCTTCGAGAATTTTTTACACGCTCGCGTCGAGCACCTGTTGCGAGAGTCTTGGCGATTCGGTCGATAGATCGACCCTAACGCGTCGATACTCTCATAAACCAAAGTATTTACTCATCCAGCGAACTCAATTACCGATATCTCGCGCCTTCTCTCTCTCCCTCTCCCGGTATAATAAATAACTGGACGTGCACACGCACGGCATCAGTGCTTTCCGCTTCTTTTCTCAGGAGCAGGACCAAACGATTTACCGTCGCAAGAACGCACCTTCTCGGAGAACGTCTCCTCTTCACGACGAACATTAAAAGCTGATAGAAGACGGCCAGCGGACACCGCGAAATTGTGATCGATGATCGATTTCCATGCGCGACCGCGGTGGGAGGGCAAGATGGAAGAAAGTGAATCCCGACGGAATTCGAGAGCGGAGAATCGCGCGATGGAACCGGCAGTTCGATCAAAGTCGAAACAAGACCGGGAGCAATCCTTCGGCGATGCACGAGATATCCATCTACAATGATGCTAAGGACCAAAAGCACCGGGCATTTGTAATCCTGACGGAATGTGTGCGTGGATACGTGCATCGGTGACCGAAGGGCTAGCGTGGAGGGAGGTGGAAAGAGGCTGAGAGGGCTGTCAGAGGATACCGAAGAAGGGGGAAGGGCGAGAGGGAACGGGGCAACAGCCCAATTTATATATTGCGTCCCCGAGACGTCGCCGATTAATCCTGCAGGAGTCGCGAGACCACCCAGGTGAAACTAACACCCTTCCGCCCTTAGGCCTGACACTGGTCACGCGTCGTAAACGTCCTCTCGTCCTACTTTAACGCCGTGCGCCGTGGCTTAACTAAACGCCCTCCCCGACAATTCTGGCCGGTAGACGCAGCTGCGAGAACGGTCCTCTTTTTTCGACGTCTCGTGATCACCGTTAATGGCTCGAACCTCTTAAGAAACATTGCGCTTTCTTCATCCCGATTGTCACGAACGTAATCTGCGCCCGCGCGAGAAATAAAGGAATGCGTATCGCCTAACCGCATATGCATACGCTAACGAAACGCATTCCGCCTGGCAAAAGGTAACGAGGAGGGGGGGGATATGTAAAATTTGGAAGAAATATGAGCCGCGCTCTCGCTTTCCATTCTTCATCGATACTATCGTGATAAGAGCTCACGTGGACCGGGTTTTTTCTTCTCATTACGCAGACACGCGAAGGTGGGATCGCTGGGGGAGGGAGGACGAAAGCAGTCCCGTCTGCTAATTTGAATATTGAGTTGCGGGGGTGTTGGTAACGGGCAGCTGCACGACTCGCATAAAACATAAAACGTCTCTAGACCATTCGCATCTCCAGACGGAGGACGTGGGTGCGTTCGAGTGAGGCCAAATACCTACTCGCTTTCAGTACCGAAAGATCTCCTGCGAACGACGCCCCGAAGACAAAATACTCGCGTGCCCCGAACAAATTCTCCCGACCCGATGGAACTCGTTTACCGAACAGTCTTTGAAAACAAAACAAAGAACAAAGAAGCGCAAGATTTTTCGTATCAACTTGCGAATGATGGATACGTCGTGCTCAATACGGTACGTAGGATTGATGAAATCGACGACGCGTGGTTTTTGGTCGAAAAGTCGAGTACATCGACCCTATTGCCTGCAGCCGGGAAAAGATACGAGGCGTGCACGTAACTTATAAACGCAGCAGCGTGTAACGCTTTTAACGAGGAAACGATCGTCGTTCGTTTTATCCGCGGTTCATCGAATTTATCGATTAGTGAAATCGGTATTCATTTTTACGAGGTGTGCCTAATCGATGCCTGGGAGCCTCGCGCTGTTAATACTTCCCATCAAACCTGTTCCTACGCGTACACCGACGCGTTTACATACACACTAACAACGGCCATTTACGCGGCATTTACATGCACGCGACGACTTTTGCACCGATACGTCTTGCGGAGAGAGTCAGGATGTCAAAGTTCATCCTCTGGTCAAGTAGCGACCCTCCTAAGTCCACTTACCCACACACCTGCGCCTCTAATAGCATAGCCCTGTAGTCCTTGGAGACTCACAGGCGTTAATCTCGCCATTCCATACTCACCATATCAATTTCGTTAGAGAAAATCACTGGCCGATAGAAGATTATTATTTACGAGCGGTCGAGGCGAGAGAACGGGCGGAAATTTAAAAGTGAACATTGAAAATCCGCTGGGAGCGGTGGAAAATCTATATGCAAAATCCTTCCGCGTGGAGTCGATGAAATGCAAACTCTCGGGACAGAGGCAAAGGTACTCGGTCGGGCCGAGGCAGCGTACCGGTACAAATTGCAAGCGGTTTTCTGTATTCAGACAACAGCCGCCGCCATTCTTCCAGCCGCTGCCCAATTCCGGTGAGCTCGCGCAAAATATTATTCCGCCGTCTTGTCCGCGACGCGTTCCAAACGATGATACGGCTCTCGTCGTGAAAGGATTCCCACAAAGGGCCCAATCATTCAGCCAGGAACATAAT
Organism: Priocnemis perturbator; assembly: GCA_963942575.1. Lineage (NCBI taxonomy): Eukaryota > Metazoa > Arthropoda > Insecta > Hymenoptera > Pompilidae > Priocnemis > Priocnemis perturbator. Next base: position 7,991,154 of record OZ012644.1, read on the forward strand.
GAATGGCCGGCATTTACATACGAAGATGGCGAGTATCTTATTACAAGGGAAGCAGGGGTTGGGGGTGGGCTTACGTTCCGTTCGGTTAGGCCCGCACGAACAATGCTCGCCGAGGTGGTCGCTAAGGTAATACCTACACGACGCGCCGCTGAAGACATGATTAACATCCGTTAATAAGATGGATGCGCGCCTGACGTTCATTGTTGGCTCGTTGACATTAGCCGTGATTTAGAGTTTCGAGACTCGCGGGCGGAACTCCGGGCATATCTATGACCAAGCCGACCCTCCTCTCCCTCGCCTCTCTCTTTTCATTTCCATCGCGCACACCCCAGCATTTTTCTCTGATACAACAGCTCGTTATACCGCGTACACGTTCTCGCACTTTGTACGATTAGAAAAGTCTAATCCTCGATCTCCGGCGCGCGGAGGGGCCGTTTCCTGGATATGAGAAGGCACTCGGTGAATTATCGCTGCATCCTGCGCGGCGTGTAAACTTCTCGCCGCGTTTCGGAATTCATCGTTCAAGCGTGTACGCATCCGTGGCCGCGCCAATTCCTAACGCTGCCTCTGTTAAATTCTGTATCGCCGGGTCGCATGCGAACGATGCAATTTCCCGGCACGGATGTAACGAGATTCTCGACGTCAAATGAAATAGCAAGGTGGAAGGTCGTATAGGAAGAGGAGCGGCGGGGGAGGGGACGGAATACATCCGAGGCGGTGTCTCTTTGCACGGATAGATGGTTTCGTATAATTAACTCCATGGAAAAATCATTATGCGCCATATGCCGCGCATGAAGGGTAAGTGCACAACAGGAGATAGGTGAGTATGCGCCCGCCTCGGCTTCGAGGTACATTAAACTCTTCCTCGCGCTATCACGCGGCAACAGCTGCTATGCGCGTCTCACTATCATTGCATCTCATTGCTCCAAAGCCACGGCGCGCGGGCGCGCGGGCGCGCGAGTCTGGCAAGAGCGAAATTCTCTCCTCTTGGCGGAAAATATGCGGCTCCGCCACTGCCTGCGCCCGGACCAGCGAGGCGGCTGAAATTGCAATAAAGCCACGAATTACGAAACGATCCGCGCGCAAGAACGTCCGGCACGCGTTACTGCATGTTAATCTCGAGACGTAAACTAGGCCGCACTGGGAGTCTGCTTTTTACTGGCGCTCGCTGACCCTACCAACGTTTGCGCTTGGTTTACGTTTACGGTACAGGATGTTACGTCGAAAGGCTTGGATTGTTCTAATTGAATGCGAAAGCGCTGCCCGTAGAATAAGAGATTCTACAATGGAAAATGTTATTTTACGCTATCTGGCACTGCATCAAGATGTAGCCTCGAGTGACAGGCAGATTCTTTTCAGCGGGACAGTTTTTCAAGTTGCCTGACAAGAGCACATTTTTGTCAATCGTATCAGAAAGTTCGAAATTTGTTTTGGCCTCGGACCGACAGCACGACTGGGCTCAGATTATGAGTGTCCACGGATAAATCTGTTATATTAGGGACGCGTTATCTACGAGAGGAGGCGAAAACGTTTCGTAAGTCTCACACGCGCCACCGCCACCCTCGGCACACGTGGTCCAGGACTTGACCAATTTGAATGAATTGCCCGGCATGAATGTACCCGCATGAGAACGGGGCTATTATGAAAACTGGGGTGAACGTGTACGCCCACATAGCTCGCAGAGCTTTGCACCTGGCAGCGTCGAGCGAGACGGAAGATGCTCGTGTGTGAGAAATCACCTCGCCTTAAAGGCGCACTGATACGTTTAGCCGAGCTGGCATACCGCGCAACGTGAAATGTAAATTATCGCAGCGGGTATTTACAACTCATTCCTTATTAATCGCACGCGCCGTTTCATAGCTCGCGCCATGCACGAGCCGTCTCCCTTTATATCCGACCCGGTACATTCCCGCGCCACTTTCTCCACGGTGACGTGACAAATGCTAATTGACAGGATTGTCGAGGCATATTGTCCCAATACAGAGCGTTGTCGAACGATGGCCCACCGACGCGGGAAAAAGAACGTGAGCGTGCGATCTCATGAGCTTCGGACTCGGCAAAAAGTGGAACGGAGAACGGTGCAAGGAGACACTCGCCGCACGGCTACTTTATTCGCGGAATTGTAAGAAAATAAGATATATGAGATAGATACGAAGCCGAGGATACCGCGGTTTCTGCCGCGCTAAGGCTGAACCGTGCTCTAACTCAACGACGCTCGGCTAGGTAACGTTACCTTCTACGGTGGCAGGGAAATAATTGCGACGTCGCCACTGACAAAGAGGACGTACGCGTGGGCTTTACGCGGGGATCGTAGCACAGCTTCGACTCGCATGCGAATGCACGCCCGACGCCGAGAGATGGTAATAACAATAATAAAAACGAGGGTAACGGGCTCTCCTCGAGTACAACGCACGTGCGTTCAGCCGCCGATAAATAAAATCCACTTTTACCGCGCCTCCGTGACCTATGTAATCCGAAACGATATCGGCCGCAGCGTATTATTATTCGTTTCGCCGTCTTGGGCGTGTACAAGGCATGCATGCCCGTGAAACTCGTCCTTTTCATCCTGACTTTTTCCGTAATGTCGGATGACCGTAATGGGGAACGCGGTGGCGTGACGAGCCACACAAAAGGCGCCCTCGATGCGTCGGTAGTCGCGAGAGAGATCGAACGCGAGAATTCCAAATGATGCACGTAAAGGTTCCTATAATGCGACAGGCACGTACTCATAAATGCTAATGGGAAAAATTTCCTTTTCGGCATAATTAGTTGCGATGGCGGTGTAAGAAAGGGCTTCGGACGCTCGGCATGCATCGGAGAACATCGTCAGACCATTTCTGTGCAGCGAGGATATCGGGCGTGATCGAGACTTTCATCGTAGATGGGTATCTCCGATCAGCCGAATTTCAACCTTGATGAAATCAGGCGTCAGCCTTCAGCACGGATATCGTTCGCGGTTGATCGAACAGGAAAGACGATCGGCGTTCCGGGTGTCGATAAACTTTCTCGCTAAAGAAGCCGCTCTGCCTTGAGCCAAAGCTGCCGTGCACGCGGCTCTACTCGACATTCTTAAGCCCTTACATGTACTTCAATCGAAACCCTACCGAGTAGAGCTATCAGCATAATCAAGCAAAATGTTTCCACTCTGCAACGTACGTTACCGTGCCATCATTTGCCCCGTTATCACGACAGTGTTTTCTCGCTATTAAGGCCGCCGCGAACGTATCTTCATTTTAATGAAGATAGCCAATTCTATATGTGCCACCCCGCTATCCTTGCTACCTCTTGGCTACCTCCATAAAAGCAAAATTACTTTCGCCTCTGCAATGTTCATGTACATCAGTATAGCCGACGCGAAAATAAAGTACCACGACGAAAGAGGACAGCTGTGAGGATGCTGGTAGCAATCGGGCGTAACGCACTCATACCGTGACCTCACAATGTATTGTACATCATAAACGTACTCGCGGCGTACACTCCGCCAAGGGCACACGTGGCCGCGCGCGTGCGGCACACGATTCTCCGACTTCTGGCAGACGTGCACCGTGCACCGTGCACCGTGCACCGTGCACCGCCTCCTCAGTCCTCGACTCTCTTCCTTCTCATCCTTGTCTCGGTCGCGGTTTGCGGCCATCGTACGAATACCGAGCGTTGCATGCGTGCGAATACTCGCGCCGTCGTCGTCATCGGCGTCGACGTCGCGCATATCGTTGCGCACGAAAGCCATTAAGCAGATTAGCCCGGCAGCCGAGTTACACGGCGAACGGCGTGGCAACCGTGGCCGCGGCCTTAATAGAGACGTAAACTTGTCCCCGTAAAAGGCTTCGCCTGGGCTGGCCACCGACGGCGACAAAAACCCATTTCCAATCCCGCCTCGTGGAAATTGATTGCGCACTGGGTGGCGCGCGTATTCGTGAACGGCCTCGTGTGCGTGTTTACTGGTCCATGGGAGGCTAAGTACGGGCACGTACGGACCGCATCGTGAGGGCATGGGCACGGCTCAACGCGCCGACACGGCGACGGCCACGGCGTCTGCGTATTTCGTGGGAAGTGGCTCTTGAATCGATAATTAGCCCGGTAATTAGCGCTAATTCGCCGTGTAATTATTACGCCTCGCGGAGAACGGCCGTCGGACAAGTTCTCACAGCGCCTCTCGATAGCGCATTCCAAGTCGAAATAAATTGGCGTCGAGTTTTTAAGCGGAATTTTTAATAAGCCCGCGCACTGCCGGTCGCCGCTTCTTATAACCGTCGCCAAACGACGTGCTTCACGGGTCGGCGGGATCTAGTCGGGCGAGCAAGTGCGAGGAATCGCATTGTTCGCGTCGTTTTGACGTTCATTAAGAATGCCTTAATTCGGCGCCGGCAAACGGGAATCACGAAGAGCGATGAATAAGCGCAATGACGACTCTCAATCTCGAAAGTCTGTCAACCCTCGTTAGGTGAGCGTCGCACCATCTGCTGCTAGTCCACTCGGCGGACGGAGAAAGAGGAAAAGAAAGCAGGACCGCGAGAAGACTGCGGACGAGGAAGAGAGAGAGAAAGAAGCCATTACCGGCAATGGCGGCCGTTGTCCTTTTTCCGTTATTAAAAATAATGGTGACATATATTAGTTTTAACGAAGGACGCCAATGCTTTTTGCCACCGTCTTTATGCGCCCAGTCATTTGTTTCCCGCGGGTAGGCGCTGTCCGAAACAATGGATGCTCGCCTTTTACTCCTCGACGTAGGGATAAAAAAAGAAAGGAGTCGTGGAGATACGAAAAGAGCGGTCGGAAGAAACGTGGAGGCCGAAGAAGGCTGGCAAGGAGGGCCGAGGAGAGCGGGAAGGAAAGATAGACGAAGGAGGGCGAAGGAAGGTGATTGAGGGAGAAAGAGCAGGTCGGCTCTCCGCGGAGGCGAAATCGCCCAAACTCCATGTCGTAATTTCAATTTCAAATTATCCAATTCCAGAGCGCCACACCCACCATGCCGGATACCAGCGCCGCGACAAAAGAAACTTAGGTATGCTTTACCGTGAAAAGTATTTGCCGCCACGAGCGCTTCGTAATGCGTAGGTAATGGGGAGTGACGAGGCGAAAGATCGCGGTAATTATATCACTATTTTCCCGCGTTAAATCGTGACTGTACGACGTCATCGGACCGCGAGCCGCGATTACACGCATAGTGATATAACGCGATATCATCGTTGAATAATCTGCCAGTTGCTTCTTGTTAACCCGAAAGTAAAGCATCGCGGATCGCTCGAAATGACTTTATCTGCCTTCTTATTTGTTGCGTGCGCGCGCGCGCTCTTCCCGGTGCTTCGCGCATTAACGGTCTTATCAACGTTTACGCACACCTGTACACGTGACGTGGACTGTAATAATGGGTTTGCGAATTCATCAAATTCTACCCGCCGAAAAAAGCGTATTAACGTGGCGCTGCTCGCACGGTCGGTAGGTAATACGATCGTCGTCCAAGATATAGACATTTCTCATATCCTACCCTCCTACCGTTTTTATCGGCGACGCTTGAAGTTGACATTTCATATTTCGAGGAAGTCATAAGAAACGTGAACCCTGGCAGAACCGAAAGTTTCCATGACACCAGTCGTCTGGCAAATTTCCGGGTAAACGAACCGCGATATTGGCGGGTCCCGCAAACGTCAGCCCTCGAGTACGAGGAAAGGGGCAGTCTGTACACTCAGCCACCGCAGAGACAATCGATCCTCACCGCTTTCTGGCTACCGTGCCGGCGGAAGACCGAAAGGGTGGAGCTCGTAACACAGACTCTCCTTAATCCCACAATATTTACAATCTGACTCTTGTCAACTCGAAAGCCTTGATAGGAGAGCGGGCCGAAAGGGTTGACGACATCGACAACGAGCAATTTACGATGCTTCATGGCGCATAATGCAATCCTTAAGAATTTACTGTCGTCGGCATTGTCTTCCGCAAACGGAGAGGGCTACCCTCCGATTTCATCCCCTGATTGAACGTCGCGTCGAAAGCCACACGTTCCTCGATCCGTGGAAATAGTGAATAAATGGCGAATTGGCGCGCGCGAGCGAGATTTATTGCACACGTCAGTGAGCCGCAGTGACGCGCGCGTTCACGTTTGTACAGGTCGAATTGACGAGAGGCAAATGTCGCGAGAGTTCGCATTGCCGTGGCCTGTCACGCGGTCACCGACGGGCTTTTGATATAAGCGTGGCCACGTTGATTTATGGTGTTTGCGGTGACGCTTCGCGGTCGACGGATTAACCCCGTGGGAGTGCCGAAACGTTACCGCTAACTTCTCGGTAAAGAGTCGACGTCGGACGGCACAATGTGCATGTGCACGCTCCCGAACGGCGCGACGATCTTGAATCTGCGCAAAACGGCTGACGCTTCATATTCAGCCGTTGCCCCTCGTTACCTGAGAAATTCTCGCACCTGAACGGTAAGTGCCGGGTGATTAGCGCGAGCTGATAGTTCACGCGTTAGCCTCGCGCTGGAGGGCCTTGGAAAACGCAGATTGATCTACGTATAAAGGGCGATAAATTATGACGAAGAGGCGCGCAGTCACGACTTCCTACCTCGCGATTCAACTACGTAATGCGTTTCCAATGATGAACGTAGTGACGGCCCGGCGCAGCACGTAAGGCCGAGGAGAAAGAGACGGGGCGACTCGTTTCTATAAAAGGCGACGAGACATTTGTTATACTCTCCTCGCTGATTTGTGGCCCCGATGGCGGCCGACAGGGTTTCTCATCCCGCGACCATTCGCATTGCCATTATTTTAACATCGCGCAGCTGTTTCCTAAGTCGGCGGCCGCGTCGGAAACACATGGAATTCCGTGCTTCACGGGATCGTCCGCGGCGATATTTCTTGCCGGCGCGCGAGGGAATCGGACATTAATGGAATCCTCGACATCTCCCGGCTTTGAACATATATTTACAGTGGCCGCGTCGAGAGTTGATAGACGAGCGGTAAAGCGGGATTCGTGGCGCGATGTTCCTCCAGGCAGCCTCGTCTTGAGAATCCGCGCGACGACGGGGAGGCGAGACAATTTTCACGTCCTAACGAATGATCCTCCCACCTCCTCTTCCATCGCGCCGGCCACCAAATTTATCGACTCCAATAAAATAGTCCCTCTCGGCAGAAACGCAACTATCGATGTGCCCAAGACGCCGACGCCGACGCCGACGCCGGCGCCGGCCGATTTAATCTCGCGCCGCGGAGTACGTCTTGCAGGCAGGAAACGCCGATTGAAAGTAGCTTCGTATTGGCTCTTATGCTCGCTGAATTATCCATGCGCTCCTGCACGCACTTCTGCGTATACATATACGTGCGCTCGTAACGGCGGTAACGTAAAACGCAATGCATGGTAATTTATGCAGGCGCCATGAGGCAATTGCACTCCGCTAACCGAGCTCGCCGAGAACCGCAACACTCGCGGGATTCGTTTTACTCCCCGCTCCAATAACGGGGCTAAAAGAATATCGACGCCCAGCGCCGAACTGATTCGCGTTAATGCACAAACGCTGCACTCGCTACGACGACATGCCGCGATAACGGTCACGAGAGTCGACTGCGGTGCCGATACAGCGATTTTCATGCACTCGGAATTTGCGGAGTTTCTTCTCGAGTTCTGGTCTATACCTGCAGAGTAGAAATGTCCTATACTTCACATTTACGTCAAGACGATGAAACAATGGGCGAACTTTCTACGGTTCGAGCTTCCGTCAGGCTACTCCCTGGGGGGAAGTGCGTCTGGTTATCGATAAAGGAAGTCCTGGAAGAGGACCCCCAGGGCACATTACCGCCGAGGTTGCACCCTTGGAATCACCGTGACGAAGCGAGGTCTTCCGCAAGCCGATCCGCGCGATGATTTCCTCAAGGACGAGGCGACGATTTTCCGGGACTACCGCACTTTGCCCGGACAAGTGGACCCCTCGCGATCTTCCGGGAGGAGGACTTGTCATATTTTGGCCACGGCCTGGTGTATTTATGGCCAGAAATATGGCCAGAAACGTTAGGAGGTCCGCAAACAGTCCATAGTCTTGCGTTTTGGGTACAAGCAGGAAACAGAAAGAGTGAGGAGATCGGAGATACCTACACTTTTCCTCCTCCTCTCTCACTCTCCCTCCGACTTTCGCCGGGCTCCTTCCTGCTTCCTGTTGCTTCCGTCGTTGCGAAGATATACGACGAGGTTACGCGAAGATGACGGAAAAACAGTCGGAGGTAGCATCGTAAACATATTATACTTATTTTTTTTTCTTTCTCCCCATCGCCGAGATGAATCCGCGAGGCGGCTGCAATAAACGTTGCGTAAGGTCAAGGCAAGATATACGGTGTGCGTGTTTCGATTGTGCCGGCGATGCCGCTGACAATTCCTCATAATGTCCTCGTTTCCCTCGGCACCGTCGTCGTCGGGACGATGTTTTCCGAATTTTACGACCGCAACTGCGTACGGCAATTTTTCGACGCTCGTAAAGGCCGGGATTCAGGGCTGCGTATTTACGCGACCGATTATTATCTGACGCAAAGGAATCCTCGTCTGCTATACATCCTATCGAAGGACTTTTCCTCGTCTCTCTCCACACGGCAGAGACTCCGTCGCGTAATCCGCTTCAAGGACCGACGAACGGTTCTCTTCGATGAAAATATATTCCGGGAGGCCATCTATTACCGGCGCGCAACTTTCGAGACCTCGAAGCTTCTAACGATCGCCCGAGCAAACCCTGCTCCGGACAAGTTGAGGGTTTAGAGTGCAAAGTTTATCCATAAGATCGCGCGCGCCCGCGCTCGCTCCGTCAGATGAAACGGCTCGAAGCCTCGTCGCGCAGACGAGGTATCAAGTTTTCATGGATCTCGCGCTGAAACTTCCTCCCGTGAATGGGCTGCGACCTCGTTGGAGGGAAATGCTGATCGTCGAGCGCGACCATTTCGTTTCTCAAACCAAGTCACATGTGCGCGCCCCGGCTCGACGCTGCACAAAGCGCAAGGTAAGCGTGAAAAATCTCGAAACCCGGCCGAATCACGAGCGGATCGCATCTGCTAACGACCACAGTGAATTCGTGAGGAGCCGGTTGAAAGAAGTTAAACTAACTCTCTCTTTCTCGCCACTTCTATAGTCGCATTCGGCTACCGGCTCCTGTTTACCGTGGCGAAATCACCGTTTCCAAGGTGCGCGGAAATCGGCTGAATGCCGATTCGAAATCCGTGACGGTCCCGGGCATCGTGGCTCCCTTTCAGCGACGACCGAATCTAATCAGGTCGGTCGTCATCTGCCATTCTCGCCGCTTCTTACGTCCCTCGCGGAGAAAAGACTCCGTCCACCGGACCGCGAGGCCGCAAGACTCGTCTGCCTCCATAGATCTCGGCTTCCGAGTCCGCCACAAAAGTCGACGTCGGGGAAAGAAGAAGCGTACTCGCATTCGTCTTTCGGATTTTCCACTCGCCGCACCCGCGACAACGGACAGAAATTCCATTTTGCCGTCGAGTTTGCAGGCGAGCTCGCCGAGCGAACGTGGCCGTGGGAATTCAGTGAGCGCGTTATGCAACGTTAACATGCGCAGGTCGCGTTTCCTTCATCGTTAATAAGCAAGATTATCGATGCGCAACGACGCGCGCTCGTTACAAAAGCCGCCCGAATAGACGGAATGCGCGACTTGAAGCGTCGATGTTTTACATCCGATCGGCACGCGTGACGCGCATGCCAACGTCGAGCGTCGTGCCGCGTGAAATATACCTCCCGCGATAATTCCACGACGGGCCGTGCGGGGCTTAATGAAATTCGACGGCCGACTATTTTCGTGACACTGGGACCGTGCAGCTGCCTCTTCTTAACGAAGGGACATTGTAAAATGCCAGGACAGCGCGCGGCGCAGTCTCGTGGGCGGAGAAGTCCGCAAATGCCGCATCGGTCGCCGTGAAATCGACGATTCGACGCGGCCGACGAGCGTTCTATGCCGAGGCCTCTGCTCTGGTCGCGCGACTCTCCGGAGCACGAGGATGTACCTTAAACGGCAACGGGAACTATTGTCCAACGGACGGCCTGCTTTTCCACCTCGACTGCAGGCGGGAAAACGGACGATACTTTCGCCGCTCATACCACGACGCCTGATTTCACTCGCTCGACCCGCGTCGCGTCGGCAGCGCGCTACAAATTCGTCGCGAGAACAAGCAGAAAAATGGGGAAAAATTGTGCAGAATTTGTCTATGCTCAGGATATGTGTTGCTCGATGCGCACCGAAAATAAAGCATCACATTTTTCACCGTTTCTCGATGATACCTCGGTCAGAGTTTCTGGTTTATAGATTATGATTTTATCATTCTCTAGAACACATTGAAGTTTGGAGGAATTTGATAACTTCATTGCGGTACCGCGCAGTTATGTCTCCCAACGTGTCCTCTCTGATATATCTGGCAATTATGAAATAGCAAGGATATTCGAATTATTTCCTATAGAGACATTAATCAGTCTAACCGTGTAGAATGACCAGCGTAAAGAATAATTCACTGCGACTGGAAAACGTACTTTCGAAATGTATAATTTGAACAAATGTATGTCATAATTCTAGCCGGAGTGAAATTCGGCGACGGAATGAAAACGATAAACAAGGGCTGCGCGAGAAAACCTCGCGTGGATGTAACAGAATTGCGCATTCTGTTTCATTTTGCACCGACATCCGACTATCGATTATACGTCGACGTAATGTTGAAACGAAAATTCTGTAGCATATGGTCCGAATGCGTCTGAAACTGAATATGTTCCAGAGTGAAATTGCAATGAAGAAAACAATGAAACATAATGTTCCACATTACGACATAATTGGAGAGCCTTAAAATACACATACCAAAATTTGTAGTGGTTTCAGAAACGTGACTAAAAATAGGTGAAACATTGTGATAGTTTTACAGCCTTACACAAAACGATGACATTTTTTGATTTCTTTCACGCAAAAGAGCGTTCAAAAAGCATAAAAAAAATATATATCTTGCAGGCACGTGCTATGATTTCGCATTAACAGTTTCGCTAGCAGCAGCCATTGTTTCCATTGACATGCTTCTTTTCGGGGGGTTCGGTCACGTCGATACATGTGAAACGCGTGAAATCGTTGAGTACTTGAAGGAAAACGTCAATTTCACGTATTTCACGATCAATTCTCCTACCTACTGCCTTTAATAGCCAAGTGTCCTACGCACGCCCTCCGATTTCATGGCATCTTTCAAATGAATATTCGTCAACTGTAATATTTCCCGCCTCGCCACTTCACTTCTGTTACGGTGCTAAGTGAGTCTCAACTCCCGCCAGCCCCCGTTACTAGCCCCCATAATAAAACACCCCGTACACGTCGCAGTAAGGTCGCGTCGGACAATCGGACAATCGATCCATTGTCCGAAGTACCGTGAAAAAGCGGCTTCAATTAAGTTTCGGCACACTTTGCAACGTGTCCGACGGAAACGTCGACTACTCCGCCCATCGAAGGCACGACGATTGTCGAGAGAAGCTCTTTGAAGGCGTGGGCCGTCGGATTCAAGGTGTTAGCGATGGAAATGCGAGAGAGTCAGCGTTTCGGGCGCACCGAAACATGAAAAATCAAGAAAAGTTGGCGTCTTTGGTTGCTCGGATAGAGACACTTCTATATGAGCGCGTTCTACGTAGAAAGATGTTAAGTCTTCTAAATTCTAACTGTTACAGTTTCAAGATATGAGCAATATTCGAAATTGAATTCATTACAACATTGCTATAATGTCTACAAATCGTGAGTGCTTTTTTTAGAGATCATTTCCTCGGTCGTTACGAGAAAGAAAAACTGATTACAGCTGCAGTGTCGAATTGCCGAAGGTCTCGCAGAGCACGTCGCAAATGCCGACAAAGATTCGACAAAAGGTAGCTGCTCAGGACCACTCCTTTCAGTGGAAAACCTCTTTCAAGTTACCGCCTTTTATTGCCGTCCTGGCAGCGACGCCCCGTTCCGTCGACGGCGTATTTTCTAATAGGAATTTTTCGCGATTCTCCGGACCTCGCCGGCGAAAAGTACTGCTCTCGAGAGCTGTCCACGCCAGAAGGCAGACAGAGTTTGTTCGGGAGCTTTCGCAAATATTGATCTTCGCCGCCGAAAAACAACGGGCTCTTTGTCTTTCGCAAAGCTGAAACAGACGTCCGAGTTCGACGAGTTATTTTAACACCTACTCCGCCCGACCCTTCATTCCGCCGCGCGCCGGCAACTTAATTACTATCCTTTTACGAACAAATTGGAAACGTCGCCAATTAACTACATCTATCGGCCACCAGCAGCACTTCGCCTTAGTTACCTCCCGCGTTAATAAAGTCCCGTTAACCGGAAATGGCTCGATCGCGTCCCGATACCCCAGCTCATTTGGCTTAATTGTTTCAAAATCCTCGAGGCGACCCGCACGCGAGCTGACGCTCTTGCCGCAATTAGAGTCTCAACGACGTGATTACCGGCGCGACTACCTACATGTGTTCGATCTAAATTACAAGCGTGTCGAGGGAGACGGCGAAGAAGCAGGGAAACGGAAGCCGACGATGTGTCGTAAAGGACGCGACCGCAGCTCGCCGGCGACTGATGCGAGATGAACGAGAAAGTTGACACCCAGTTAAGAAACGGCGCGCTCGCGTAATTGCCCCGTCCGACGTTTCTGTTCTCAATAAATAAGTCGAGTGTCTATTAGGTCGGCGCGAGGAAAGACGAGAGTTCCGAGTTACGGTCATTGATGCTGGAAGGCCATCTGCTAACGTTAACACGTCCCAGAACGAGCGAGAACCGAGAACACTTGTGCTAGCCGTCCTCACTTCCCCAATACATCTGGTTCGCGTAAAAAAGAGAGCATCGGGAGACTTTTACCGAACATTGCCGCGAGTCCTGCCGCTGCGAGAATACGCGCGGGCCATCGCGCTAAGTGGTATTAATCCCTCAAATTGTTTCCTTCCGTTCGCAGACCGAGAGAAACGTGTGAAGAAGTTCGCGACCGACGTGGGTGGGGGGGCAGAGTTTCACGGCGGAATTTACAGATCGCCCCGGTAAACCCGGCAATCTTTCTTATGTACTTCGTTTGTTTGGGGGCGAATAAAGACTCCGTACGTGCACCGAAATCGCATGAAACTTTTCCCAGCGGTACGTGCTCGACCTCTCGCTCGCGAGAAACTGTTTCGAGACGTCGATATTGCCGACGTCACAGGAGGAGCCTGCGTCTGTACCGCGCACGATCGACGACGCACGTGCGTGCGGTCTATCTCTTTCCTCGAGAAGAAGAGGCTCGCATGATGATTGCGACGGCAAATCGTGCCGGCCGATGATGATAGAGCAGCGAAGCCGTTGATTTGCGGGGGATTAAAATCGGCCGGCGCGGCGCGGCGCGGCGCGGAGCGGCGAAAAGCTGCGGACCCGAATCGACGATTCGCTAATTGTAGTTCCCGCGCTCGCCGGTGCGGAGGCACGCGAGCAAAGATACCGGCGGCAATCACGACGAATGCGAGTCCGTGACTCTTACGATTCCGCGCGCCCGTTTCGCCCGAAATTACTCCTCCTCGACGGAACGAATGGTGGCGAGTTTACGCTAGCCGAAATTGCACGCGCGGCCTGCCCGACCGGCGTGGAAGAGGCCTACAATATGCATGTGATAATTGTATGAATACACGGTTGCGATGAGCACGCGAGGTTAACTCGAGGAGGGACGTTTGCTGATGACCGCAGAAAAAGTCACCTTTCCACCGTGCCGCTGGCGGTTAACTCCGACTGCGACCACTTACCTCTTACACGCTATTCATTTCACGCGGCTCACGCTGCCAATGTTATTTCGCTAACGTAATGAAATCGCTTAATGAGTCAATTCGCTTTAAGCCGTAAGTTTGCCAATCGTAAAACCAACGAAAAGGCATCGAACGTTATTAAGCGAGTAAACAGTTTGCCGTGCGTTCGTAATAATTTGCAACACGATCGTGGAACGACGATGATGAGGGTAGGGGAGCATTGCGCAGCGTCTCTGACGCAACGGATCCATCTCGTGAACCGTGTGATACTTGTACACGTCACTTCGTAGCAGCGGAAGCTGTGAATCGATACTCGATCAACTGTCATGGGATATTGTTCTCCCACGTCGTTCAATTCGCCAAAAACATCGCGTGGCCGGCTCAATCCCATCCACTGGCGCCTACGACACGCCGCCGACAAGAGAGATTGGAGTGGAAAGACGAAAAAGGTCCCGTGACACTGTCTCATTATATCTTTTTCTGGCCACTCGAGTCACGACCGGTCGCTATCATTCTCGTGGCTCTTAACGACGTCTAAACAAAGCTAAGGAGAACGGTCCCCGTCGAGACGCGTACGCCCTCAATAAATTGGAGCGAGAGAAAACGAAGGCGACGCGTGCCACGGCATGGGGAAGCACCGGCGAGCACGGGCGGACGAAAAAATTACTCTAATAATAGTAAAAACTGGAGTGCTGATCCTGCGTGATGTCCGTCACGGGCCGAGGCGCAAGCTTTTTGTGTTTCCGGGAAGTGCCGAGTCGTTTACGATGAACCGTCTTAGCACCGACCCCCGCGGAAGGTGAACAAATTTTTCATCCCTCCGGCCGGATGGCGACTCTCGTCCAGCGTCCTCAATATAACATTACGAGTGTTTCATTTAAAAATGGTCCGTGCCACGTTTTATTTGGGTGACCGTAATAACGCGGAAAACTGTACCAAAAGAGGGGTCCTAAAATAATCGTCGCGCACTCTCGTTCCGTCTCAGTTGGCCGAAGGTAGAGCGGCTGACGCTGTGCGGGCCGACGCGAAAAATCAGAGTGCCGACCTACAAAAACGTTATGGCCCTCGTAAATGTACTGCAAAAATCGTAAAAACGCGTTCTAGAAACGGCTAGTTTTTACCATAAACCACCGTAGTCGCCCACCGTCGGAGGGTAGAAGAGGCGCGACTTCACAACTTCGAACCTCCGGCCCCGGCCTGAATTACATTTGCCTGTATTTGTATCGGGGCTGCGTCATTATTGGTTTATTGAGGCCTTTTGGCAGGTCGATGTCGAAGGCCGAGGGACTCCGAGGACGCTTCGTGCCCAATGACCAGGTACGTTATGTACATTTCTTGTGGCACGATTTTACGATGTAAACCACGTGCGTTGAAACGTGCGAAACATCGTGTTAGCCGATATAGAAACATTTCATTGACAGACTTTGCAATACATTGATAATCGCGTGTAGTACATTGAGTTTATTTATATACACGTGTATGTAACTAAAGGCGCCAAAATTGTAAACGGTAAAAAACGATTATGTACACCACTCATTTTTAACGGTCACACACGCACACATGCGGTTCTATTTCGCCGGAAGAATGTATTTTGAAAGCTGCCTTGAAGAGTATAGCACAGGATACCCTTGCAATTTTGGTCAAACCATTACGCGTTCGTACTCCAATCTCCCGTGACATCAATCACCTGAAAAGAGGTAACCGAAGACATATTTATGGACACTTTGTGCGCGTTGGGCAACATCGGGGCAACACTCACCCTTTCTGAGAAGCTGACAAAAATCAACCCTTACGCAGAATTGTTATTTACAACTGGAGCAGAAAGCGAAAATTGAGCGCCGCGGTCCAATATTGGTAACTCATAAACTGTCGTGCCGCCTCTCCATATTTCACGAAAAGGGTGAACATTTTTAACCCTAACCTTCAATTACGTCGTAAAGACAAATTCCAGGACATAATGGCGAAGCGTGCTCCAGTTGCATAAAATAATAAAGTCTCGGTGAAAGCCCAAGGTTAGAATCCTTTTCCGAAAACCCATTTGGCCCTGGGGACCTGGGTCGATGCCCGGAACTGATTGCGCTTTTATTCTAAGCGAACGGCATACCCCGTACCTGCCCCAGTTAGGCGTCAGTTAAACCATCCAGACTAACGGAGAACGGGCTACTGTTAGATGGGACAGGGTGAACTTTTCGAACGGGTCAACTATCGGTAATCGAATATTCCACTCCTCTCGCAACTTCCTGGCGTGCCGAATTCCACAGAGAGCATACGAAACTCCGCGCACGCTCGCTTTTCATAAAACAATTATCAGACTACCGAATAAAGTTGATTATAAATGCTGGTGATGCGGGTCGTTTATTTAGCACGGATGAAAAATTGGAGGAAGATGTAAATAATAATGGCGCATAAATAATTAGAGACGAAGAGCACCTGGGTATACGACACCGGGCGCGCCATTTTACGTCAAGTCGGTCGACAGAACGAGGCCTCCGTCCTTAGGCGGCGGCGGCGGCGGCGGCCACTTATACCGCGTTTGCGTAAACCTGGTATCCCGGTGTCAGCGGTATCCGGTGCTCTAGTTATAAATTTCCCTCGAAATTCGTTTACTGCCTCTAACCCCTTTCGCCCGGTACAGTTACAGAAAACGGGCCTGCGCTTTTACAGCCTCCCTCACTCCCATTCTGCTCGCGAAGGCTCTCCTGTTGGAAGTGCAGCGAGCTACGAGGCGGAAAAATAATTTATTGCGCCATACCGTAGCGCGCGGATCTCGGCCCGTGCTGTTACAGTTTAAATCGAGCGGCATTGTCCGGGGCAGAATGGGCGCCGCATTTCCTTAATTTACGATACGGCCAGCGGAGTCACTCTCGGCCGTGAGAGACGGTGTTACAGTTTAGACGAGCTGCCCGTTGTGTCCCGCCCCGTTCCACGACTCTCGCCCCGGTATAATTATTTTCGGCCTGTCGTCAGGAGTTCCGAGAAAGTGCGAGTGCCACCAGGAACGGCCGACTTGCTCGCAATTCGGGAACTCGGCCCAGTCGGCCTTTTTGCTTCCCATTCGCTCGACAAAATACGACCCCATCTTTCGTTGCCTCGCCGTAGACGCAGAGCCACGTGTCCGACTGTCCGGTCGCGCCAAGGGATCACCGTCCGAAGGGCCCGGAATATTTAATGGAACGCCGCGGCGCGTCTCATTCATCACGCGGATACTCTCGTTGATTCGACGATCAATTACGCATCCCCTCAGTCCGTCCGCGTCCTATCACCTCTCATTATCATGACTCGCGGCGCGATAACGACGTAAAACATCTTCCGAACGCCTCCTGCCCCTCCCCCGGGCCCACTAACAGCTACATCGCACGACAATCCACTTTTTTCATCTCGTCTCCTGGGAAATCAATTAATCTGCGTCGTAAGTAGAAGTCGAGTGGCGTCGGTAACGCGTTACTTCCCGCCGGGCGGCTCCCTAATTCGACGTTAATTCTGCCACCGGCTTGATGAACGGTTGCGAGCGACGGTTTATAATGCGTTTTTGAGCATTCGCGCGCACCGTGCGTCGTGTATCATGTAAGCTGTAAGCGAAGGTGCAGGCAACCTTGGTGGTCCAACGACACCAAATTCATCCGCGTCACGTTAAAGGGAGAGGGACGAGGCAGGGACGGTGGACGAAGGCAGAGGCGGAGGCGGAGGCAAAGGGCCACGAGGCAGCGGAGGACCAAAGCCGAATGACGGGGCAAGTGAAAGCGCGCGAGTAGGTGGCGTCGCACAAAACGGCCGGTTTTACGATTAATATTATCATACTTTTATGTTCGCGACTAACTGAAAGTTAATGCGCCGTCAAATCGTCTCTCTTATTCTCTCCCCGCGCATTCGCTCCCTCCCTTGCGCGTCCGGGCCTTTTCTCTTTCTTTAATGGAGCGCCATCCTCTTCTTCCCCCACCTCCCCTCCTCCCTACCGCCTGATACCCGTGTGGCATCGCTTTCGGAAGCGGGGTAGCTGCGTGTAATTTGTGCGATGGGCGTTTCCACCGTGTCCCGCCTGACGTATAAAACGCGTAAATAATATGTGCCACACTGGCACCCCTCTGCTGGATTACCGTACGCGCCGCACTTTTGCTTTACGCCCTTTCGAACATTTTACGATCTATAAAGATTGCCCACGGCGACCTATGAATTTAATCAATGCGACGTTCTATCGACGATTAACCTTGGCGGCTCGTCGATACACACAGAATCGGGATCGGCTTTCGGTCGAACTTACTTTCACCGATCCAATCTTAATTTCTTTCCCAGACAATTCCGTGCGTCGTGCTCGCTGTATACATATATAATACATACCTGGGCGCGACGGATAGAGCCTTTTACCGAGACTGGCTGTACCTAGCGGTGACGAAAGTGTGCAAAAAGAGAAATGTGTCAGAAGCGGTAACCGTTTGACTTTACGGTCAGCGGGACGGATTTTCAGATTTTTTCTGCTCGACTTTAGACAGGCACCGTAAGCTCCTAGCGGTACACGGGAGCGGCTTCCGCGTGCGATGTAAATGCAGCTAACGCCGAAAAAAGAACGATGTCAGCGGAACGTGTAGGGCGGGGAAAAAAAGTTTCCCGGACACGGTGAAAACCCTTTCCCCGCACGCTTTACGACGTCCGTCCAGCTCGAGACGCTTCCACGTTACGGTTTTATCGCAGGACCTCACCTAACTGTACGCGACAACCCTTTTTCCGAACGCTCCCCGGCGTTCCACTGTAAAACACTAAAGTCAACGGCAAAACGGTAAAGTCAAGCACGACGCGGCCGTAATCCCTTTTTTTCCCGTCGCCCGAGTCAAACCCTTTCGACGGGAACCCTTTCTCCGCTGCCGTGAGACATGAAAATTAGGGGTAGCACCTCAATAAAGCAATATTGTGACTTCTGGAGTCGGGCGTCTTCTGCTAACCCTTCCGCCAGAAGGATTGGAATTCGTAAGGGGTTAAAAACTCCCTCGGCTCGTACCCTCGGCCGCGGCCATAAACCGGCTGACTTTATATTTTTACCGTGCCTTACCCCTTTACGGAGGAGCGAACGGCTCGAAAG
Organism: Priocnemis perturbator; assembly: GCA_963942575.1. Classification (NCBI taxonomy): domain Eukaryota; kingdom Metazoa; phylum Arthropoda; class Insecta; order Hymenoptera; family Pompilidae; genus Priocnemis; species Priocnemis perturbator. The sequence continues at coordinate 8,009,970 of OZ012644.1, forward strand.
GGAAAAAGCGGCCGCCACGTCGTCGAAAGGAGGGGGAGCGGAAGAGTGAAAAAAACGCAAATACCGTATTCCGCCGCGAGGAACCGACTGTCCACAGCCGGTAAACACATAAATCTTTATTTTCCGGTCCCCGAAGAGTCTTTCAGTATTTCGGGTAGTAGTGGCGGCGGGCGGAGGCATGGGGGAAAAAAAAAAAACTATAACTACCGTAACTGCTCTGGTCTGCCGACGAAACGGTGTCTCGCGAGGGCGAAGATGAGGGAAAAAAGCGAACTACCGTATTTTAACCCAAAAGTCTATATTTTTCGAGACACCGGACGCGCCGCCGTCTGTATTTTCTCTATCGAGCTTCGAATTCCTTCATCTACCCAGCCTAACGCGACTGCTTGCCTTGGGTGAAGTCGAATGTCCGTTTCGTAATGACAAATCGATCGCTTTGTAGAAACCGTGAGTCCCTACGATGTTTACGGCCTCTCGTCCCGTGTCGTCGATTTTTAATCGTAAATTTCGGCAGGCCACACACGCTCACGCCGTACGCTGTCTCTCTCTCTCTCTCTCTGTCGTTCTTTCCACCTCGTCAGACCACACGCATCGCGAGTCGTCCGTATGGCGGTGAGAAATTACACTTTTATATGCGTAATCATGGTCAGGCGGATTGGCCTGGTGGTGGAGCGAAATGTGAAAAAATGCATCGAGCGGCATCGACTTCCGTTTGCCGCGCCAATCAGCAAACGTTCTATTGGCCGATCTCCACTTTGCGTCTTTAATAAATTGCTCAGAAGCGTAATCGTCTCGAGTCTCGACGTAAGGACTGCACCCTCAAGCCTCTCTGCCCTAGCAGCGTCGTGATTGGAACATGAACCATATACGGACACGTTGATTTACCCGTTAATCCTCGAAAATTAATCAAACACCTTGAGCACGTAGGTAAGACCGTCGGCGGTGTGTTACTCGTGAGGCGTAAAACGTAGACGCGATCTCAGACACTTATCTCAGAAGTCGTTGGCCCCGTGCAAATATAGTAAGCGCCTAAATCGCCACTAATGGCGGCCCGTTAGGTCTCCCTCGCGTTTCTCGCGCGTCTCTCGCAGTCTCGCACGGCGCGAACTCGTACTTTGGTGGATCCGGCATCGGCACGAAGGCCGGCACGGGATTCCACGAGGATTCTCACGTCTGCTTGACCCTCGACCCGTCGAACCGTCGCGTGGGCCGTCACTCGTTAAAGTTAATACGAGCTCGCGACACACGTACGCACGAACGACAGTGTGCCATAGGCTCGTGGGTCTGCCGTCCTTATTCATCCCGGCCGTTCCTTTACCTCCTTCTTTTTCTCTTTTTCTCCTCGTCCCTCATCTCCGGCGTCTTTCACGTTCTCGTCCGTTCTCGTCCCTCACAAAAGGAACGAGGATGACGCGGTGACTGTGGCGCGAGAGTGTCAGATATCGTCATGGCAATCACACGGTGCCGCGTGCCAGACTCTCCTTCGAAGAGAATTGTTTCTGCGTCGTGACTCGACGCGAGCCGCGTTGTCACGGCTGTCGTTCCGCGAAGGAGAATATTAAATTAGTACCGGACTCGCGTCTCTGCGGCACACATACGCGCGTGTCTCCGGCCACGTACGCACTCGTCGATACTCATACGGCACATCGAAGCATCGCGCGTTATTAGACTCTCCGACTCTCCGCCGAGGCGGGATCCTCTGTCGCGAGTAATTAAAAGTTTTTACGCAACCGCGGCCCATTAGTCGAGTCTCCACCAGCAGCCCCCTTACTTCTTTCGGACGTCGTCGTAGCCGTAGTCGTAATCGTTAACCCCGACTACGTCTACGACGCTCGCGCTAGATTCCGCCGGAGAAACGAATACGAGCTAATTAAAATAAGACCGTCTGCGTCGGGCGCGACGCCGGCGTCAGTTCGTTTCGGTAAGGAATACGGCTAGGTTTACGTAAGTACACGGGCGAATAATGTACCCCGCTCGCGGGGGAATGCACTTTCGAACGACGTAATTTTAGTAGACCTTCGCGAGAGGGAGGGAGAGGAGGCCGTCGGCGTTGAACGAGCAACGCTCGTCTACGGGAGCAATTAAAAGCAAACGGCTCGAGTTTATTTTCAGCCTGCTCTAATTAGAAGGGCGCCCCCGGGGTAAACGGAACGACTCATTGCCATATACCGGAACAGACGTGACTCATGTGGCGGAGAGTTTCGATACGCGCCTCTGCGGCTCTCCTTCTTATTTTCCTTTCTCTAGCTCCGCTCGATGACGTCAGGCCGCTGGCGTCATCATCGTCATGTCGTCCCTCGTTCCCACACTCTATGACCTTACTAACCCTGCCAGTTGGAGGGCCGAACGGAGCCCTACGCCTCTCAGCTCCTGCGGACTGCGGCCGAACGAGAAAAGAGAGGAAGGCGGACGCTGCGTGTGTATGGTAATCTCGTACGATCGAGATCGTTGCGGGAGATAAAAAATACTTTGCCGACTCTTTCGGTGAGGGAAAAGATGCGTCAAAGCATCTCCGACGTAATCAACGGCGAGTATCGTTGCACGCCACGCGTGGAATGCTCCACGAGCCGGTCCCGATCGAATGATTCTTAAACCGTATTGCATCCGCCGTTTCGTTGTAATCCCATTAAAACTTTCGCCGATTGCTATCGCGGCATCACTAATAAACACATTTTTCCGTAGCGAGGACGGAAGGGTAGCCGGTGAGCGGAAAGGTGCGAATAAGACAACGGCGGACTAACGGAGAGTTTTGGTGGGACGAGGGCCGCGAGAGTGGCAATTTACAAGGAGGCCGCGACGCGAGCGGGGGGGGTAAAAAAGTGCGCGCGGTGGCGCATATCTTATGCTTAGCCTATCCCCAGCTCCACGACACACTAGAGCACCGACGCCGATGGACTTTTCAGCGCTTGCCCCGGCGAAATCCCGGACGAATTATACGGCGAGGGCAGGCGCGGCGCGGTTATAAATATCAATTATACACTTCGTAATTCCGGGCATTAGCATAATTCGCTGGCGAGGAAAAAAGAATTTATGTCGACCACCCAGAAGCGCCGCGCGGACGCCCATGAAAACCTCCCATCGGATGCTTTACAGTGGCGAGGTGCGAGCGGCGTGAGCGCGAGCGCGAACGCGAAGGAGAGGCGGAAAGGGAGACGAGCAGGGCGGCGATCGTTAAAAACGCTTAAACTGGAAGATTACACGATTTAAGGATGCAAATTGCGGTGTCACCACGTACGCACCGCGATGTATGACCCGTCAGTAGACCCTCCCGTAATCTGCATAATCGTTTCGTTAGGCCGCACGGCCGTACTGATTGTAGGTGGGAGACGCGCCGAAGGGAACAGGTGGCGAAAAGATCGATTTCTCTCGCGGCGACCGACTACCGTCGCCGTGGTCGTCCGCGTGGTCGTCATGGCCACCGTCCTTTATTACGGCCCTGAGCGACCCGCGCGATCCGACGTCGCTCTCGACGCGCTCGTAATCAACGCGCACTTACCCCAGAGCGGCAAATTTACACTTAAAGAGAGGAATGGCCCGCGATATCGGTACTTTGCATAACGTCGCGCCCCGTCACAATGTGCCTGCCTTCCGTCGTAAAGATGCAAATTGCCCGACCGTCGCGTCGGCCGGAATTTCTTGATTGGCTAACGCGACGTCGCACGGTCAATCCGCTTAATTCGCGGCCACGAGAAATCTCGGCTTTGCTGTCGTTTTCTACGATACAGTCTCATCAAATTTCATTACGTAGCAATTTGACGGGACGTACGGCATACAGACGCGGGTAATAATGGCGAGGAGCGGCGCGCATCCGGTTGCTAAAATTATTACCCCGTCAAGCGGGCCGTCAATCCAGCATTTCGCCAATCATATCCCGAAACGAGATTCTAGATTCGCAACGATCGCGCGGGGCCACTTCTTCGATTCGAAGGTCACGCCGAACGGGCCCGATTGTCCCCATAATTCAATGCGCTGGGCATAATATCCAATTAGGGCGAATAGATTCTAATTTGCTCGATTGAGGCCCCGCCGCGCAATCTTTATGCCGACGGTAATTGAGGTTGTGAGCCGAGTACCGCGTACAGTCCGGCGCACAGTAGCTGATTATTTTATATTGAGGCCCCCCCTTGCCGAGTCCGGTGTGAGCGCGATTGAGACTGGCGTGCGTTAATAGTCACCGTACGATTTCGAGCAATCATGACCTATTCCGTTCGGTCAAATTGCTCGAGCGTAAACATGTCCGATTAGCCAGAGGAATCCTTTCGGACGCTACCGTAGTAACGGACGCCGAGCGTCCGAAACATTTCATACGCCTCTTTGTTCTCTCGGTCCGCGTGACGAAGATATATTTAATCTCGGACCCGCTTCAGGCTCGAAACAGTTCCGAAGTCTAACGAGGAATCAGGACAAACGTACCAATTACATAATCGTTGGTTATCGTGCGTCCGACGCGCTCCGGGTCTCGACGCCGCTATCAATAATAAAGGAAATATTGAGTGAGCGAGCGTATGCCGTTGAATCGTCCGCGGACGCCTATCTCGCGCCTGGCTCACGGTCGTTAATCATTTTCTCGCGAAACAGATAAAGCGCGCATAATTACACCGTGAGAAACGCTCTTTCGCAAACACGTCGAGACAAAAGCCTGCGCTGACTGACACGTCCCGCGGCTTAACGCTTGAGCGTTCAGCCCAGGCCGAATTGCGAAGCTCCGTAACGGCGGTGATGACAGCGAATCAACGCGATTGTCATCGACCACGACCCCCGTCCGCTCGCTCGCTCGCTCGCTCGCGCACTCTCCACCGTTTCTTCCGCGCAATTAGCATCTTAACCGAACGTCGGGGTCCACCCCTAGTGCCAATATTTACTCGAGAAAATAAACAGCGCGGCGACGAGGGTAGAGCGGAGTGAGCGGGGGTACGGCGGGATGACGCGAAGGAAGAAAATGGTTGGCTGCCCCGCCGAAATCCCCTGTCTGTCGGCAAGTGCGCGGCGACCTTTTTCGCCGAATTACCATATTATTTCTATTAGACAGCTCGCTACCCACAATTAACGCGGACGTATCAGGAAATTAACGAACCGAGACCACGGCGAAAGAAAGGACAAGGGTGCGAGAGAAAAAGGCGACGGCGATGGGGAGGAGGTGGAGGGCAGAGAGATTCAAGGCCACGACATCCCTATCCCTTTTTTTTTTTCCATCCCCTCCCCCCTGTCTGTCGCCTCTTCTTTCGATGGAGAAAACCTGTTCGCGATCGCGGGGTGAGAAAGAAGCGGGAGGAGAAAAAAGCGGGAGAGAATGAAAGAAGAGCGATGGGCGGGAAGAGCGAGAAAGAGAAATGTTATCCACGTGTGTTATCCCGAGGGCTCGACAAAGTGACGGGGGACTTCTTACGAAAAGTTTTTTGCGCATCTCGACGAGGCTTCTGCTAATTAATGCGCGCTGCGCTGCCGCCGGGACAGCAGCGGAGAGCGCGGCGTAGATAATTGGAATTATGTGAAAAAGGCTCTCGTAAGGACGGGAGCAGATCGGGAGAGCGGAAAAAAAGGGCGCATTGTCGTCACGTGACGGATGTAATTGACGATCGCACGGGGAACCCCTCCACTGCGATGCCGTAATTGAATTCACGACTTTCAGGCCTCCGCTTTTTTTCGGAATGCCTCGAACGAAGACGACGTCGACGGCTGTTGGCAACTGTCGAGACGAGCGTTGTCTCTCTCTCTCTCTCTCTCTCTCTCCGAAGGTTTGCATCGAAGAACGCTCGGCAGGGGTAGGAGACGGTGTGTATGGAGAACGACGAGCACACGTGTCGGGCGCGCGAGTCGGAGCGAGCGAAAGACGGGAGAAGGAACGGAGAGAGAGAGAGAGAGAGAGAGAGGAAGAATTCTGATGAACTTTTATGCCGAAATCGTGCCGCGGGAAAGTATTCGACGCGAAACGACGCCCACGAGCGCGGCCGAGGCTGAATGTGCACTTTAATAAGGCTAGCACGTCTCCCGCAAACTGTAACGATTCCTCGCCGCCGAGTCTGCAGTGAAATACTGGCGAACAACCAAATCGACGTCTCGCCGCTCGTGCTCCGCATCATCCCTCGCGCACGCCGTTTCTTTTTTCATATCCGTGCGCGGCCGCGCCAACAGTTAGCATAATCGATCAATTCCCATTCAGCGTTACGACGGCGCTCGGCCCATCAGGCACACCTGTAACCCGTTCGGTACACGGCTGTAATTCTTCGGCGAGATAAATCCCGCTGTTCCGGAATCCTCTGTAAAGACACAATCAAATTTACATAACGCAGCGTCGATTAGACACGTCCATCCGCACCCACGTAGTTCCCTCTCGGGCACGAGTTTTCGGGAGAAGACGTATCGCTCGGCGTGATTCCTTAAATTGCTATTAGAACGCCGCGTTGTCGTCGGAAGTGGCGGCCAAACGCAACTTTCTCACGCGGCAGTGCGAGATTAAACCGGCATCGAGACGTATACGTTAGCTTTAACATATCGCTTCTTTGAGAGGCAATCTTTCAGACACGATGTATCCTTGTAATACGACTGCGAGCCATAAAAATGTATACTCCGAGCAAGAACGCTGGCCGGCGCGTAATTTCACTCGGCGATTTCCTGGCGATGGCGAGAATACGGGCCCGGCGGGTTTCGTATGCGAGATTTCTCACGACAGCGACACCGCGACAAGAACGAATCGTCCCGATAGAACGCAGCAGGACCGTCCTTACGATCGTTAATGAATCGTCGCGCGGCTTTATGCCCGGTACCTCGTCCAGACGGTTTCTCAGCGCTGAACGAATCTTTTGCAAAGGCAACACCGTCTCTTCCCTCTTTCAGCTCCCCTCTCTAGCTGTCTCGAACAGAAACGTCTTCCACCCCTCGGGCCTCTTCTGCGTTCTTGGCCCTCCTTTTGGCTAGACGGCGCTCTTTCAGAGCGGCTGAATAAAATTATTATGATAAGACCTCGATTAATTTCATGCGGGGGAACTCCGGTAGTCGGCGAGGCGCGTAAGCCAGGTCTGAATAGGCTTACGGCACACGGCATATTCCCTGGCTCTTCTCTTCGCCTCACTCAACCTCCTAAAGACCAGGAGAGAATCCTTGAATCGTGAACGGCGCAAGGAGCAGAATCAACGGTCATTAATATTGTCGGATTAAACGGCCGCGTGCATTAATCCGGGCCCGCAGACGAAATCCTATTTCACGTGCCGGGCCTTCGGGGGGTTCTTGTTTCGGAATGTCAGTTTCATTAGTGCCGTTCGTGATTGAGAAAACGATTAAAGCGAGGTGGCCGGTGGCCGGTTGCCGGTGGCCCGCCACCACCCCGTCGCGCGGAAGCCTCGAAGCGCGTTCTACGAATTCGATGAAAAACGCGACCGTTCCGAACCGTCAAATTCTTCAATGGCCCGCGTCGCTCGACGCCGCTCTCCGGCGAACATTTCGTATTCACGGGATAACGAGGAGCTCGTTGTCGCGACAAATCGCGGACATTAGCCGCGGTGTTGGAGTAGCGCGACGTCATAATTGCGCGCCGTTAATCGACGCCGAACTCCGGACAATGTCTGTCGTAAGAAAATCCCCCGAGGCCGTCAAGGGCTTACGAGGTACGCCGTACGCCGTACGCGAACAAGAGTGCACGGAGATTACCCGTGGCAATCGGGATTACAAATGCGCCGGAACTTTCTTTTTCTACCTGCTTCGACCATCGGGCCATCAGCCGTCGACCATCGACCGTCGTCGGCGTCGGGCCGCGTGTCGCCGCCTCGTTGCCGCTCGTCATTCGAGTAGTAAAATTAATTCTGTAAACACTTTATTGTTCGCCGTCGCTTTATAGCTGGACGTGCGAATTGCTTTTACCGTAGGTACCTTGTGTTTCCTCTCCTTCCTTCGGACCCGGATCTCGTGTCGCGCGACCGCCCGCATCGTTCATTGGCTCTCAGCGTTCTTCGCATTTTGCCACCCCCCCCCCCCCCCTCGCACCACGTGACTCACGATAACTTATCTACTCAACGTTCGTTAAGCAGATTAATTCGTTCGGCTTCCCATTGTTCGGCACACGTGCCAATTTGAGAATGGCGGTACGCAGAATCTACAACGACGTATACGCGTCTGTCGAGTTAGGATTACTGTAGAAGGGTGTGCGATAAGCACAATGCACCCGAAGCATCGGAGAAGATTGATGAGGGACGATCGTTTGTTCCATAGGCGACTCGTGATGCTCAATATCGACGGTCTCGTACGTCCGTCGTTGCGTGGGTCATTTTAACGACTCGCAGACGCGCAGCCTCGTTCACGCGAGAAAGAATGAGGAGAAGAGAGGAGAACATGCGTCTTGCTGCTAGAAAACGAGGCGAAAGAGAAAGACTGGAAGGAGGGAACAGAAACGAACGGAGTTCGCGATTAGGCATGAAAATCCGAGGAGCACGGCGGGGGGGCGGCTCGTACGTCATAGAACGAAGCCCACACGTTCTCTCCACACTACGCACGCGTGTTAAGGCGAGGTGTAAAAACCCGTGGCGATTACGAGGCGTGGGTGTGAATTACCGGCAACGATTCATCCACTCGAGAAACATCCAGACCTCGCTGCCACAGTCGACCGTTCGACGATTTCGCAACGTTTTCGCGTCCCCTCGACTTATTTAGATCGAAATCTTCAACTCGGACGACAAGACGATGCTTCGAGATTAGTCGCATAAACTCATCAAATTTCCAAGTCAAATGCGTCGTGCATCGAGGGACATGCGCGAGGCATCCTCTTCTTGTTACGTCTTAAGTGACTTCCGTGTCGTCGAGTTTTAATATTTGAATGAAAAAAGTGACACGAGGAGGAAGGTGAAGAAGTGGCACACGGTTTCCCGGTTTATTCTAATGCGCTCACGAGTTGGAAGCAGCTGGGCGCGCCAAGAGTCGCGCGAACATGCCTTAACGACGACGTTTCGACACGAATTCGCTGGCACCGATCACGCGCGCAGATTCCTCAGCGACAAACGACCGGTGAATAATCCCTCTAACGACTTAGCTCGTAGAGCGGCGCGACGACACGCGCGTTAGAGAGTAAATAACGCGTCAACGACTATTTATCACCCGTCGAACGACCGCGGCCAGACAGCCTCCGCATGACTATCGTCGGCTCGCGCACACAGGCCCGCCTCGCGAATCGCGCGACTTGCCGCGCGAAATCGACGCTTCGAGAAAGTTGGAAAGGCAACGTCCGCGACGGCGGACGCCGGGATAAGCGATCGAGGCGTAAAACGAAATATATGTGCGAGTCGGGTGATGTTCGCGGAAAGTACATCAATCATCGGAGTTCGTCGGACATCGTTCGATTGCATAACGATCGTTAGAGTTTGGAAGGAGAGGTTGTTCCGACATCATACCCGACGTTCCCATAATCGTATGCGATATTCGCATTAATAGCCGTGTAATAACTGTTATTACGCGAAATGTTTAATTAAAGACCACTTTGAGGTCGGCCATCGTGAACTAATCGAAGCGCAACCTCTGGAGATTTCTCAGATACGTAGAAGCCAGCGGCGCAGCCGATTCCTGCGTTCCGTGCCGCGTGTGCACGCTCTATACGCGTGCCAAAAAAAGAGGGCAACCCGATCTGAAGCAAATGAAGTGCAAATTGAGCAGGCCGCTCCGTCGACGTCAGGAGTCGGGAGAGCGAAAATCCGCTCGGCCGAGCGATGCACCGGCGTTCTTGGTGATTAAACTCGTTCGGACGTGAGACGCAACGCGATACTGCTGCGGCACCGCCGCGTGGTAGCGTGTAGCTCATCCTCGGCCAAAAGTCGAGCCAGATGTGGCCCCACAGACGCCGACGCAGAAGATCGCTATCCCCGTGATCGTTCATTAACGGGAGGTACGCAAATTCCGAAGGTTTTCCGCGCCGAAGCATGATCCACGTCGGAAAAAGTGGGCTCAACGCGTTGACTATCGCGCGCCCGCCATATGTGCACCGTATAATTAGAGTGTATTTGACGCTGACGTGCGCCAACAAAAATCGTCTCTTCTCATTTTTCCGAATCGCGCTGACTTCGGTGAAACGAAAGGCAAATTGTTTTGTAAGAAGTCGTGATGAACGTCTCTCATCCAGGAAACCGTCGCTGGTTACGGCGAGAGAGTACGCACCGTGCCGCGATGTATTATTACAAGTAATAATTAGCCTTCGCGTTGAAGCCGATTGCGGCCAATTAAATTACTGTTATTTTGAGGAACGAATCACGCTCACTTAAGCGATGCGGTGTGAGTGCCACGATCGATTATGATTTTCACCTGCGCCCTGCGTCTGGCTAAAATCCAGCCGGACGTGAGTAGAGAGGCGACATCATTTCGTTTTACGTCGAGCATCGGAGCTACATGTGTGAAGAGGTGAGGTCGTTCCAGAAGTGAAAACCCATACTTGCTGTCTCTCTCGCTCTTCAATTGGCCGAAAAAGCTGACATGAAATATTGAATGCAGTGATCAGTTGCAAATTGCATGCGGTTTGAGGTACGTCGGCTTATTCATCGGAGCGGCGGCCGCGACGGCGCATCAGCAGCGAAACTGTGGTCCGAGGCATAAAGTTACCTTTTTTGGCGACACGCGACAGCGCGTGCCTCCATCCTTTCGTTTTTAACCGGCCGGCACGTTTACCCCCTTGAAAAATACGGCCGCAACAAAAAAGGGTAGGTCCGAGCGGGTTAAGGTAGAAAGGATCGCTGATCACCAATAAAAGGGTTTACCGATTGCAAGCGGCAATCCTTTTTAACTTCACCCCCGTCTCACCGCGGCGACTTAAGCTCTCGGTTTTCGTTCAAAGGGTAAAACACTCGCAACCCTTTTACAACCCTTGACAGCGCAGCCCGATTCCTGGAAGTTCGGCGTTCGACCGGCTAAAGAAGTGAAAGTCGCCGATGCGCACACCTTTACGGCCGGTTTACGAGCGCGAAAGTGGTAAAGAAGCACTTAAAGAAGCGCCTGCGACCAGCGAGAGGGTTTATGATTTTTCTGCGCGTCGCGATTTTTAGCGTTTACAGCGGATTTTCCCTTTCGCCGTCGACGACGACGACGACAGACGCTCGCACTCTTCCGCACTCTTCCGCCCTCCACCCTTTTACAATCCTTGCGAACTTGACCCTTCTGCCGGGGCTGTACGCTTTTTATGGCTTTATTACCGGTTCTCCTACCATCCCTCGCGACCTTCCAACCCCTTGAAGAAGCGTGCTAGAGGCGTACCCGGGGCAGAGAAAAATATTGCCGCTCGCAAAAATTCTGCGGTTTCCTGCTATATTGCCGTATTGCCAACTTACAACCCTAGCATGCACGAACCACCCTGTCCCCACGAAATTCGCCAGCCTTTTTTGTCCACGAGCCAAACGAGCGGCTTTATGGTGGCGAAACCTTTTTAGGCGAACGGCCCACGGCCGCGCAGTCGTGATTCCGAAGTCATCAGTGACATTTTCGCTACCTGATTATACGATCGAACCTAAGCGTGCTTCCACCAAATCACATGTGAACGTCGACTATTATATGAGAAATCGATGTCGTCCATCGGCGAATCGGCGAATGTTTGTTAATAGAACGAGCTGCTGAAAGTTGAAGAATCGATTCCACAGATTCGTTCTGGTCAAGGCCTCATAAAGGGTGCAGGCACACCTCCCCAATCCATCAACTTTACAACCACCATTCGCAAATTCTCCTTTCGCAAAGGCTTAAGGATCTGCCAAGGTCGAGCGGCTGCGTTTTACGATTTAACCCTAATTAAAGAGGTAAGCCCCGTCTGCGCATAGCCGACCGTGACGTCCGTTAATTTCTGCGAGCAATATTTGGCAAACATTCGACCGGCCCGTCCCCGTCGTCACCGTCGTCGCAAGGGCCTCCAGGCGCAATATAGCAAGGAAACTTCGCGCCTATTATGGTTACGTCTCGGAAAGGGGAGTAGAAAGTGATACGGTCTCTGGCATTTGTGCGTTCCGGAACAATATGGAATAGTATGTCGGCAAACTTTGCCACGTAATATTTCAACGGCGAAACGGCGAGCGCGGCATGAATATTAGAGTCACAGTCCATTCGGAGTTTCGGAATATACGTTGCCGGGCGTTCGTTAGCGATGCGCAAAGTTGCATTACGTGCCTCGCATCGCGGGAGTTCGTTTTTCATAATGGGACTCCCGGGAGATTAAAATGACGAGGAAAATTTTCTTCGCCCGGTCGGACGTGTAAATGTCGCGCAATAAAAGGGGTAACGGCCTCGATTATTGCACGTAATAATCTCACTCCGGCAAATCGTCCCGAGCCCCTAACCCTTTTCTTCATTCCTAGGCGACCGTTAACCGAAGGTGCAACCCTTTGACGAATATCCGCCAAGGGTAATGATCACTCTGACCAGGATAAAGCCTTTCCGACGGCGAAAAACCAATTTAGGCCATGCGGCGGGTCAGGATTTCTTATCCTCAGCATTCCCGGACTGCCGTCGACGGCGTGCATCGGAACCGTCCATGCACAATAAAATTGCCAAGTCGCGCACAGCTCGATACCCATTTCAACTCGCAAATAAAGCCTGAAACAAATTGCGCGTACGGAGTTTGATTAGCGTTATCGGTACTACCGCTGTCATTACCGTTTGCGCGGCCATTACGGATTTCGCGAATGGAATAATCATCGCGCTGATTGTGCAATTCGAGGGCGATATCTGTTGAACAACGGGCATTGTAATGCAATTTCGAAGGGGTAATTGTGGCTGATCGATGCCGATACGCCGGACGGTCGATCGATCGTCACGTACGTCTGTCATCGAGGCGCATTGTCGCGCGCACAAAAGCGACTTCCTGGTCGCGCAGGTAAAGGGTTGAAGACCTCCCCGACAGGTCGAAAGGGTTAGTTCGGGCTAGTTCGGGTAAAAATTCACGGGTCCTTTCACGCGAGGCGGTCAGTAACCCTCGCTACACCTGATGACGGTCCATCGGCAGGGTCGGCCTTTTTTTTTCGACTCACCGGCAGGGGATTAAAATCTACGAAGACGGTTTTTTGCTCCCACGGGAATCGCTCTGTCGGCAGCGAGATAGAGACAGCGGGAGAGGACTGATTTTTTTTCTCTCCCCAAACGGGGCGAGAACTTTTTTCCGCACGCCAACACGTTTCGATAGGCGTTTATTGGCCTTCCGATTTTTTTTCCACGCGCCCATTCCCCTGCGCGCCCTAGCGAGCGAGCAAGCGAGCGAAAAAACTTGCCGACACGTTTACGAGGCTGCAGCGGCGATTTTTTTAAGATTTATTCTCTCCGTCAGTGCAGAAAAATACGAGCCAGCTCGTTACGTGCCTACCGTAAACACAATCATACCGTGACTCGTTCGGGCTAAAACGTTTGTCCACCGTTGAAAAATTGCCGGCCATTAGAATTCGACTTCCTCGTCGCGTTGCTCCTTTTTTTTCCTACAGCAGCTGACACGGCGGGCAATAAAAAAGCGCAGCCGTATTTTTCAAGTTCCTCTTTTTTTTTTGTACACAATCGTCGTTCTGTTCGCGATTAAAATATCAAACGGGTCGTGGCAATTCAGCAGTCAACGACCAACGACCAGTCTCGCCATTGCTCAACCGAACTACGGCCACAATTTAACAGATGCGAACGTTACTTAAAAACTGATAATATTTGATTGTTGCTGTTAACATCATTGAAATCTAGTCGTGGGCAAACGACAAATCTATAGAGAGTTCTGCATTCAGCGAGTGGTCTATCTTCAGCGCAAATTTGGAACTCTTTTGTCTATTTTTAGCCATACGGCGATAATTAACTGTCTCTTAAACAGGACTGGCCGAGTCTGAAAGCAATATAAGGACTTTCGAAAATTTGGACGCACAAATTGCGCATGCCTTTCTGATCTTATCAACGAATCCATCCGATACGATTGGCCGCCCGAAGCGAGTCATAAAACTCGCACGCACCGTATATTTCTTCGCGCAGAGGCGCATTCGCTGACCGACAGGGCAACAATTTGGCGCTATTATCGGTTAAGCAAATAACGCCGAAAGCAGTGACTGGAGAATCGCATATTTCCGATCTCACATGCAGCGCGCGCATACTTCACGGTAAACGATTTGTTTTCGCGCGGTAATTACGACGCCTCCTCTACATATTTCGTAAGTCGCCCGCGTCTACGAGAGCAGTCTTAAATTCAATAAATACAACTGCCCGGAGCCCTGGCAAGACGCCAAAAAGCAGGGTAACGGCGCAATAAAACGAATCTGAATTCGTTGAGAAGAAGGCGCGCGCGCGCGCGCGCGCGGACATCGTTAAAATACGTCCTGAATAGTCCCGCCACTCCGAATGACACGAGCATTTACATAATTGCGCCGCAATAAACGGCAAAACGATTACCAGTATGACGGGATAGCGGAGGAGGGAGACTGATCGCGCGAAACGAAGTCCAATCGGCGACAATTAAGTTCTCCTCCAGACCTGCCGGCGTGCAGAAAAACGTCCGAACATAGTTACGCTAAACGTTTACTTTCTCCAGCGCACAGCGTCGACTTGAATTCTCGGGCGGGTACAAAGTCGCCATCGGCATCGGCATCGGCATCGGCATCGGCCACGACGGACAATTAACTGGCAATTATATGAAGCCGCGTGGCCGGCGCGGGGCGCAGCGGACGGGCGAGAAAAAGCGTAGAAACGTTCGTTCCCGTTTACCCGGCGGCACGTCATTATACGGCCTACGACAGAGTTGCATCTGCGACATTCCTGCGCGAGGGACACGAGGGGACGGGATTATACGTACGTCATTACGTGATTGGCTTTTTCGCCAGCGGTCGACGATCGTCTGACTGCAATTACTGTTTTCTCGTGGTCAGGACCGCCTTGCAAAAAGAGCGAGATAAAGGAGCGAGGTGGGTGCTGGCGACGCGACGCCACCGACGAGGAGGAAAGATGGGAGGGGCTGCGGCGGGGTAGAATACGACGAACCCGGAGCGTCGCGATTCTTGCAAAATCAGATTATTGCGCGACTTCGGAGGTGGGGCCGCGTTTCTACTGCCCCGTGCCTACCCGGGCCACGTACTTTTGCTCGTTGCTCGCGCCGCTCCTTTATTTTTGCGGGCACCGTGTAATAAAGTACAGAGGGTACGAGACGGAGGCGGCGGTTAAGGATGATCAGGGGCGGGAGGGGAGAAGAGTTGCGGGAGAGGAGCGCGGACCCTTAATCTGATATCTCGACGGAAGGGGAGCGAATATTAATGTCCGTTTGCTGCGGGCAAAGCCGATGCCGCCTCGCGAGTACCTTTATCCGGCCACCAGTCGCGACTACGCACGTAATGCCCCGGCACCCCATAAAGCTAATGAGTCATGGGGTTCATTGGGGTCCATAGGTCCCGGCAACAGGTGGCAACCTAACTGCCGGAGATACATACTCCATTAAACGGGCCTTGTCGCTTACGCCTCACCTTCGATGCGCGAGCCGGTGCGTGATAAGCCTCTGTTAATTAATACGTAAACCTGCATCATCCCCAACGAGACGGTGGCGATCGATTAACGTAACACTTGGCAGAGTGTACCGCGTGTAAGTAGTGCAGTCTACAAAGCACCCGGCAATCAAGCGAAATCAATTTTGCCGGATCCTCGTGTTTCTCGTTCCGCGAGGTATTTCGTAAGAGGCGCAGGCGTCCGGAAGTCATAAGACATTCCGTTCTCGGGGAAGAATTTCTGTCGAAGAAGCGCGACGGTCGATCCATCTTGCCTCTTATCGGACGCGTCTAGACACGTCTATGAGTCATGGGGAAGCACGTGGACGGCGTTAAATGTTTATGATAGATAGCGGCATATGGTGATCGCGCTCGAATTTCACTGCAGTACCTGACGTCGGCACCTCGCTATCTCTCATTCCAACGCGTACCTATCTTGCCCAGGTGATACATTGTTGCAGTCGACATCCGGAGACGTACAGGAATGTAAATGTCTCACGATCAAGCTGTGAATCGTATCCTGTGCAGAAGAACGGATGTAACATCTTGTTATTCGCGTAAACGCATTCTTGCGGTCTGGCTCAAAAACTGCCGGCCAATGTTTCGCTTCCGCTCTTCGACGTTTCCGCAGAGACCGAGCGTGTTCGTGGTCCATTGAAAAAACCTACAGCATCCGCCGGCAGATGGAGTCACTTTGCCGGAGCATCTCTCGACGCCTCTGCGAGTCTGCGCTGCTGAGATTTTCAGTCACAGCGGGTATCAAGAGCATCCCTTATTTTCGATAAAAGTAACGCAAATGGGTTTTAGCTTAATTACTGACGTTTGAAAACGTGTCATGTTACGCACAGATGGAGATGTTTCTGACAAAAATAGCATATCGATGCAGCGTATCTTTTCTCATGATAATCCAAAGTTCAAATTGCAAAGGGGTGGTTTCCATGGACATCTTTTGTGGAGCATCCCTAAAGCTACGGCAATGTACAGGTGCTAGTACGTATTATGCAAATTCGCATTGAAAATATTTATTTGGCTCGTGATTACGCCTACACACGATCTGCCCATCCTCTCACCCCATCGTCAGCACCTGGCCATTCAACGGTACGAACATGAATCGGGTGGAGGTGGCGTTCGCGTGTTAAAAATCCCATCCGGCGCGAGACCCACGCGAGCTCTCATTCGTGTCTGTCGCGTGATTCACGCAGGGTTACCGGATGCACTCGAAATAAATTCATGCCGAGGCCCCCAACAGGCGCGTCGGCCCTCTCCGGAACGGAACGGAACGGAAGGGAACGGAAGGCGCGAGAGCCTCCCCCACGCATCGTTCTTCTAAATCAGCTCGAGGCCCGACGGCCCACGCGACCGCATCGTTCGAACGCTCGAATTCGAATGACGGTCTCGCCCCCACCACCCACGTAAAGAACGCGCGCGGCGGCACGCTCGTCCCGAGCCAGCGAGCTGGGTAGGGATGCATATCGTCCAATGAGCGCGCGTTTGTCGTACGCCGCGTCGAATTCTGGCCACGCGATTGGCGGACGCCGTTCGTCGGCTCTTATCCTCGCTCGATGCAGTCGCGCGCCGTCTCTCTTGGCGGCACCGAGGTACCTTTTAAGTCCCTCTCTCTTTCTTTACCCCGGCGTCCCCGATGCAGTCTTCCTCCTCCGTCTTTTTTTCGACCGTCGGATCTTCGTAGCCCCTTCTTTGTTCATCCAGCGGACACGAGCACGATCCTCGAGAGACAAGCCTCGTCGCACCTACCGCGCTTCTACGAACTCCCGGGCTTGTGCTCCTCCTCCCTTCCTTTTACCCTCGATCCTACCCTTTGTAGAAGGATGCACGAGCTAGCCCTGCCATGCCGCCTGAATGCTCCGCTGACTTCGCTCGGCGCCGCGCCACGGTTCTGCTTCGAATAATCAGCCTCTAGCTGCGTAGAGCCACTTGTCGAGTATGAAAAGGTCCGGGAGAGAGAGAGAGAGAGAGAGAGAGAGAGAGAGAGAGAGATGATTGCACGATCTCTTATCTCTGCACGTTGGTCCGGAACGCGTCGCTATCAGCGAGCTTAGCTTCGGTTCTCCGTGCACGGTGACGTTCGACGTGACGATCGTAATGACCAGCCTTTGTGCTCTCTATCCAGCTCGAGTTCCGACACGTCGCCGCGCTTCGAAAAGCGATACGCATCGTAGACGACAACGCGACATAGAGAAGCACGTATTCCAAGTATGCGCGCGACCAGCCGATAAACGTCGCGGCATGCGTTAATCGGTCGCAAGGAGAAAGAGTAATTTCGAAAGAGACGGCGGGGAGGGAACGTAGGCACGTGCCAGCGCGGCGCGCGTGCGTCAGACGAACCCGGTGGCACTCGGCTATTTTCGAAGAACGTGATATAAGCCACGGTGACGTCGGTAATCGGCGTACGGCGTACGGCGTACGGCGTACGTGCTCGTACGTGCTCCTACTACGTCCCCTCCGTCTCTCGAAAATTACCATTGCCACTTTGACGGAGAGCGCGTTGGCGCGCTCGCTCGTGCGCACACAGCCGCACACGAGCGCCAGACAGCCGGTTCTGATGACCTTTCGTCGTGCGATACGCGCCACGAGACTAATCGCCGACCGAGGAAACGTTCCGTTCCTTCCATTGTTCGACTCGCTGCCAGCGCAATATGCGACTGCCACTGCCCCGTTTCCCTCGCGTCGTTCCCAATCCCCGAGTGCTTCATCGAAGACGCCTGTCGTGCCAATACTCTCTCGCGCATTGTCAACGTCAGGGACAATGGGCACTTGTGTTCCTCTTAACAGCTGCTGCTGCTGCTTCGAAAAAGTGTACAATTATCGTCTATAACAGATACGGCAGTATGCGCGTACGATTAGAGTGTACCGCGGTGGCCTCGCTTGCAGGGGGCATCCCCCGCACACACCCGGATATATATCACCTGTGAACTTTAGAATCGTCGGATCGGATTCAAAGATCAGACGCGCGCGGCACACGTGCGTCATGCGGCCAGTGCGAAGGTTCGACCTTCCGAAAAGCGCCTGTGTCAATCGTAATCCTAATGTTCGATCGATCGCGGCTCCGGGGGGCTCGGCGGCCGCACAGGGGTCCCCGTGGCTGAGAGGGGCAAGAGAAGGGAGAGGAGTGGGGAGGCCTTAAAGGCACCCGGGTGCCGTCCGACCGTCCGACTGTCGGAATTCGATGGTGGGAGAGAGTCCAGGTTAAACCGTCACGCGCTATCCCTTCCCGGGCTTCCACGGTTTTTCCCCACTACCACCGAGTCCCCACCACCACAGGGCATTCCATCGGCTGCCACGCTTCGTCGAGGCGACAGAAACGTTGGTCGCTCGTGTGGAGTCAGTCGAGATCTGACGCCCGTCCCGAGTAGTCAGAGACTTGTGCGTTTGGAGTTCTGAGAGACGAGCGAACGGATACCAATCTCGTTCTCTTCGGATCATCTCCCACACGCAGTTCGTTTTACCAAGCCGAGTAGTACGCTATAGCGCGCGTTCACTTGGATTAAACATCGCGCCACGCAAACGAAGGTGTGCGGATTTTTGTCAGTGCGCAGACACCCAGCACACTCGCGCCGAGTTCCAAAGAGCCAAGTTGGATTACCAGTGCAAGTGCGTCACGCCGACAGTGGGTTCCATCGTCGGCCGTCCGCCTGTCGTTTTCTGTTATTTTTCGACGAGTCTGTGATAAGTCGCAATACACAGTAGTAAGATGGTGACCGGGGTTGGTGCTACGATGCCGACCGGTGGTGTGACGGTGGGTGCTACGCCGCCGGCGCAACACGTGCCCCAAGAGGCAGGGCAACCACCGGCGCAGACAACCACCACGACAACAACCACGAGAAGATCTGGCGAGAATCGACGGGTTAGTGTCTTCTTCGATCGATCGTCTTCAAGTCAACTCTCGAGTCCATATTCCAATTCGGGAATCGTTGAAAATAGATCACCTTTCAATTCGCGCAAAAATCTCCTAGAAACTTTCTTATCTGACCGAGATTTTTCGAGTTCAGATGCTTCGGTCGAATATTTTCAGAAGTTTGCGAGAAACAGGCGACGGCATAATCGAATGCCGTTTAGAGTCGCGCCGAGGGTGGTTTCATTTCCAATCACAGTTTAATAACCGAGAGCACTTTTAAATCGAGGCTGCTAAGAATTTCAACCCCGAACAATGGAACTTTACGATCTCGATCCACCGTACGCCGTACCGTACGCCCGGCACACGAACGTCGTATCTGACCTGGCACCTTTTCTATGTTACAGAGTAATAAACCGATTATGGAGAAAAGACGTCGAGCCCGCATCAATAACTGTCTGAATGACCTAAAGACCCTCATTCTGGATGCCATGAAAAAAGACGTAAGTATCTTGAACCACCTGCACCCCCTAAATATCCTATCCCCGTTCGGCCACAATTGACGCTTAAAATCGAAAAGACCGATCGAACACGCAAGTGATCAGAAGTATCGCGTGGAGCTCCTTCAAAAAACCCCAAGAAAAACTCCGTCTCTAAGCCGTCCGTTATCTTTCTGTTACAGCCAGCGAGACACTCGAAGCTGGAGAAGGCTGACATACTGGAGATGACGGTGAAGCACTTGGAGACGCTCCAGCGTCAACAGGTTGCTCTCGCCGCCGCGACGGATCCTAATGTCCTGAACAAGTTCCGCGCTGGGTTCACGGAGTGCGCCGGCGAGGTTGGCAGGTTTCCCGGTCTGGACGCATCGGTGAAGAGACGTCTGATGGCCCACTTGGCCTCCTGCCTCGGGCCGGTGGAAACGAGCAACGCGAACGGCCAGACGACGAACCAGCAGCCAGTCCAACCGGCGCCACCGACGACGCAACTGCAAGTGCACATCTTGCCGCAAGTCGACGCCACGCCGAGGATCCAGGTGCAGCAGTCGAACGGCATCTTCTTCACGAACGCCAACGGGACCGGCCTGCAGCTCGTGCCGACGAGACTGCCGAACGGTGACATCGCCTTGGTACTTCCCGCCGGAGCGAAGGCGACGCCCGTCACGTCACCCTCCTCGTCGCCAGCGCCGACTTCGCCGCTGCCAACTCTCATCCCCATCCCCCAGAGAACGGCCAGCACGGCGTCCGCGTCCTCCTCGACATCCTCCACCTCCTCGACGTCGACGTCGGCCGCCAGTCCGGTCGCCTTCGAAGCACCCCCGGCGGCATTCCGCGAGCAGTCGAGCGGCTTCGGAACCGGAAACAGCCACAGGGACGTCGCAACGTCGCCAGCCAACGGCTACACCAGCGACCCGGAGTTCGACCCCCGCGTATACAGCCCACCTCTCCAGAAGCCTCTCGCCCTCGTCATGAGGAAGAGCGTGGTGCCGGAGATCGAGGACAAGCCGTGGAGGCCGTGGTAGACAGTCTTCGCTTAATCCGAGGAGAGACTTCTTTGACTACGACAATTGCCACCGACACCCTGGACGATGACGACGAGTATAGAGTACTCGGCGGTGGTGAAAAACAAAAGTGATATGCATCGCGACGAGCAGGGAAGGAGGGGGAGGACACTCGTGAGACTAGGTCCCGATTCGACTGAAGACAAATGTGCGCTCCAAATTTAACGTTGGACCGCGAGAAGTTCCGCGGAACGGGCATGTTCCTCAAGTACGTTATGCCTCGTAGCATCCTGTAGATAGCGTCGTTAGGAAGGTTCTTTTACCGAGTGCGTGCGGTTGGCCAGTAGCCTATGAGGCAGTGCCTTATACAGTGCCTTGTAAATATATTATATATACATACATTTATGTATACTTCGCCGCTCTCGGTGTTGCGGAGAATTGTAGATTTTCGCGTCGCGAATTTGCGTTCTCTTCCATCGCTCACCTTGGTTGTTAAATTCCTAATCCATCGTCCCGTTGACGAGTCCCTTCGTCCTCCTTCATCTTCTTCTTCCTCGTTTCCCCATGCGTTTCTTCATTCTACTTCCTCTGTACATAACTTATACCGATATTATATTTTAAGTGCCTTACGCAACAAGAATCACCGAGGTCTTCCATTCAGTTTCTTGTACGCTAAACGCAAAGCGAGTGTTGTATATCGTCGTGTAAGTACGAGGAACGTTTGTAATCGATACGATTTTAGTTAGTAGCTTAAGTTAAGCGGCGTGAGTGGGGTGTGACTGAGTACGCGGTGTGTCTGGCGTGTGCGAATGTATGTCGTCCTATTTATATTTATATGAGTGCAAAGAAATTAAGTTTATAATTCCTCTCTATTGTGAGAATAGAAAAGCCGACGCTTATCATTGCAAGAGCATCAAATAAATATTGATCTCTTTCTCAAAACTGAATCTCTGCCTTTATCAATTGAACCATGTGCTAATTACCCCACCCAATTACCTTTAAGATATTCTAAGATCATTGAATTTCCATAGTAAATCATTTCCATTACGATCGATCATCGATCCTGGTCAGTCGGATACTGACGTAGTCGAGACGTATTAGATATTGAAGCTGGAATAGACTAATTGCATCTGCGCGTCTTTTATAAATATCGATCTACTATTTCTTGTGCGCCGAATGCTCTTTCACGTCTATTCCGATGCAGTTGAAGATCATGACTGATCATAGTCCGTAAAAACCGGCTGGCGAGATGCTGCCCTCTGATGGAAGATGCCGAAATCTCGCCGGGGTCCGAAAGTCCGAACCGGTCTCAGGATTCGTGCGCTCAAGTCAGGCAGGCCCAAAATCCGTTCCTCCCCACGGTGCGGCCCAAAACAGAGGCCTACAGTAACATGCTGCCGCCTGGCGGAAGTTCAAGGAACACGGTGAGGCCCTTAATATCCGCACGGTCGAAAAAATCCTGCCCCTTCTCTCGCAGGGTAATCGAGGATATCGGTCCGTTCGACGTTCACCTTTTTCTGACGTGTCCAACGTGCTGGCATTTAGCCGAAAACAAGTTGGAACCGGATTTTCGGAGCGGATATGCATCTAATCTCTCCGGAATCCCCTTCGCTCGACGATCGCGATAGCCTATTATCGGATTTCGTTTTCACCCGCGGCCAGGAATTAGTAATTTTCCGATGAAACGTCAGCGGCCGCGGTACGGTTTAAATTAGATAAGAAGCGTCTCGGCGGTCAGACGATACGTGGTGCGGCGGCGAGCGATTGACTGATATATTTCACGGACGGCAACGGTATGATCGGTGTGCGAAAATTCGTGGGGGGGCACGCCGCAGAATTGGGCCGGCCCCCTCTGCAAATGCGGTGCATCTCGGAACAGTAAAGTTCCGACGCGGAGTCTGACCTGAGCCCCGCGAAAACCGCGAAGGTCCGCATTACCATAATGCTCGTCTCCGCGGGCTATGGCATTCCTCGCACAGCAATTTGTGGCGCGGAGACGAAGAGAGGAGGAGGAGCAGGAGGAGGAGGCTGCGATGCCACACGCAAAACACACCGAATGACAAATTGCACGGCACGCTCCTTTCTCCGGCCCCGGCCTCTCCTACGTCGTCATTTGCAATCGCCCGCCTAATTCTCGGAATTTCGCGTCATTACTGTGAGACGATTCGGAGGAATCCGATGACACGCCGTGTCGTCCGCGGACTCGCGCGATTTATCTCCGACGTTATTCAGTTCGAGTGTCTGGTCATTGAGTAGATACACTCGTAGCATCGCTTGAAATCTTCTCGAATCCGGTTGCCGACCGCGCGTTAACGCGCCAGCTAGAATTATGTTTATCTGACCGCACAGACGGTTATCGTTCGTTACGTAAAATCGCCGACAAACAGGTCCCGCGAGATATCGAGGTCTCCTCGGCTTCCTCTCCCGCCATGCCGCACGTGCCATTTTCATAATGTCCACTTCGCCGCGGGAAAAGATGTCGTCTCGTGAAGCAGACGCGCCCGTAATTATCCTCGGCTCGGGCGCGGGCGCGGGCGCGGGCGCAACGATCCGACAGCGAATTTCAGGAAGGAGTCCTTATTTATGGGCCCTCGGGCAAATAAGACCTAACGATCATTAGGATGACAACCGCTATACGTAATCTCGTAGGGCCGTTTTAATTAAGCCACGCGTTTTTTTCCCCCCAGACACCCGCTTAGCCCCTGGGGCTCCCCTTATTACGCATCGCTGAAAATTGTCGCGCAAAAAGCGTACTCTTCTGCGAAAGACACCGCGATGTTCCGCGAAAGCCTCGTTTTTTCCTCTCTCCCTGATTACCATTCGCGTCCGTCAGCGCCGGCGCTCATTAATTACAGAAAGAGAGGATCGTGAGCGCGCGTATCCCGATGCTCACGGCTCGTTATAAAACCCAAGAAATGGAGTCAATAAAGAAAGACGCGGGCCGACATTAGGAAATTCCCGGGCTACCCGCGAGCATTAATAGTCAAGGTGTCGATCGTGCGCGCGGATACTGCGTCCGACGAAAGACGTAACTCACACGGCGCAGGATAATTCCGTCGCTAATCAGAGTTACCGAACCAGGTATCGGATATCGAGACGGAGGAGGCGGGGGGAGCTAAACGGTACGGCAGCGAAACACGACGGAGTACGGCGATAAATCAGCATTAACCGAACCTAAATCTCTTTCGTCGATTCGCGCCACGTGAGTGCTCGGCCGAAAATAAGTGGCTCGACAAAGTATCCGGAATTAGACTCGATCCATGAAGTTTGCCTGCAAATTCGCGTCGCGTCTATTTTTCAAGATCGATCATACGTACGTATATAGATACGTGCCTCGGTACGAAATGAGCTTCGCTGTCGATCACACTGATTACTTCGCCCCCGACGTCACTGGTAAATTGCGACCCCGGACTCGCAATTGTCCGGCAATTCTCCCTTGGCCAATCAGCTGATTCTTAGAACCGGACGAGCGCGGCTTCGCGTTTAGTAGCGCGAGAGAGCTAAGGCTTGGCATATGGTCGCGGTCGCGTGGTTTCAAGGACAAGGCAAGGTTGACACGCGCCGCCACTCGCGAACGGCAAGTGGGGGGTCTCGCTCGATCTCAGTCTTCCACCTCCTCTGTCTGACCATGTCTGTCTCTATCTCTTCAACCGACCCTCGCTCGCCTCGCTGCCTCTATCTACTTCCTTTTCTCAGCGCTTTCTTTGTTCCTCTCTCTCTCTCTCTTTCTCTCTCTCCGTCCTTTCTCGTGTCTCATTATTCGCGGTGATGCGAGGATTTGTTCAATCTTTACACAGCTTACCGCCAGACATGCCAGCGCTAAGCAGTCAAAGCTGGAACAATCGTTATCTGACTGGAACACGGTCGATGAGTAAAAACGCATTCTCGGCTCACGCCTCTCACTGGGCGCGTTACATGTACGCAGACGCGCGTGTTAAGTTGAGCAAACTCGTTAGTGCCGGCCGCTGATAAGAACTGTATGCATTACCACGTGATTAGTCGACGATGCGTGACTGCGTAACGGCGAGACGAGCGAATGACGTGCGATTTACGAGTCGCTCGATTGACAAGAGGCCGGCCCGAGGAATTCGCGCGGCGAGTGATCGGTGTCAAGACGTGATGAGATTTTCGAGGCGACGGCGACGCGCTACTGGCCAGATCAAAATCGATTATGAAACGGGAAGCTGTTGACACGAACGCTCTCGGTAACGGCCATTTTAAACGCCACGTTGTGTGGCACCGGCATAATGTCTAGGATTAGTTGTTTATATCGCGCGCCATGTCCGGCAAGCTCCATACTTCTGTAAAGCAACGTTAACCGACACCGGTATGCAGATGCTACGGCATGCTTAAAGTGCCACTGAAAACTTATAGCGAACGTAAAACGAGCCTACGTGGAAGTCATAAGAACCGTGTATGCAGGTAGACAGGACTTGATTACATCTTGAGATCAATCGGCGCGTGGACACTGAATCAGTCTTGAATAATTTTAGAAAATAAACGCATCACGTACATCTGTCACAAAACGCACAGCCAGCCACGCGCACCTGATCCTACACGCTTGTCTCACATTGGAGACGCTCCAATTTTATTTCGGAGCAACGTTCAGCGTCGGCAAGCCTAGTGTTCCCCTGCTCGCTGCACGCAACCGTAAAAGAAGGTCAGAACCAATTCGCACATAAAATCACTCCGACTCGAAGGGCTCGCAGCATTCTATTCACGTCCTAAATGGTCTACCTTTTTGAGTCGACCCTCAAATGGGCGGCGAACTTAGAGGCAACATTCTATCTAATGCCGTTTCACCCCGCAAAAATCATCCGCGGCTATTCTTACTCAGAAGTCATAAAATTTGCGCGGGACGCTTTTAACGCCGAAGATTAGTCGTTTGTCTTACGTATCACGTTCGCGAGGGCCGGCCGATGGGTTTTTCGAAGCAACCGCGCCGTCGGCCTCGTCGTTTGGTCAATGCCGATTCTCTCTCGAGGCAGCGGCGCTTCCGAAGCGCGCCCCGTGTAATCGAACGGGCCCGCGAGTGGCCAAAAGAAGCTACATTTTCGTGCGTTCCACGTGCCAAGGAACGTACGGCACGACGGCGCGGGGTCTTTCTTTGTGCACGAGTTTTGGTCAGCCGACATATAGGGACGCGAAGACGTGTCGTCAGCTCGTACAATGTTCGCTCTCGATGGCAGCAATTTTGAGTGGTACATTTACGTATTGCAACAAAGTAACCACTTTAGCAGTACGTATTACACTTAGTAAACGTTTTAGTTGCCCAATAAACGTTTCTGATATTTCTTGAGATTGCGTTGGCTTTGAGTACATTACCGAAGGTTGTGTGTACTCACCGCCTAACTCTAACCCTAGTTACGAAGCTCACTGTCGAGCTGTCGAGGTGGTATTATATCATTTTTCGAGTGGTACATTTCTTTAATAAATAAACGGCTAGGCAATAGGATTAAAATAAAATTGGCACCCACGTTAGTTCGTAAAGAAGGTACCTTCGAAGACTGTGATTACAGAAAGTCCATGACAGTGACACCATCGAAATCAGACGTTATACGGCGCATCACGGTTTTGGAGCGGCGAGAACAAGGCTCGTCGATTGAGAATACGCGTGGAATCGACAATGACTGAGGAGTTGGAGAACGAAAGACGGGGACCAGGTGCCACGAACGACATTCACGTGGCCGGTGTATCGATGTCCTGTCGCACAACCGCATCGGTTTTGTATTACGAGTCTGTAAATGATTCGACGAAGCGTCTGGTCGAACGACGAATGCCAGACGCTGAATAATCAAGCACCGATATCGCGTCGTTCTCGACGCGCGACGCTTCGAATTTCCGGCATCCCAATCGTAATGGAATTTCAACGTAGTACGAGCTGCAGCTCTAGATTATTTTCTAGGTGACTTTTTGGAATGACTGGTGTGAAGGAATTCCCTTCTTTTTACACGTTTCCCATCTCCACTGGCACGTTGAATATCCACAGCACATTGAACCATATCGATCTGTGCAAGTCACGTTCGGCCATTGTTTCCATGAGCTTACCGGCTCGATACCAGGCTTCGACTTTGCCCGCCTTGCGTAATCCGGTATTTACATGCTAACATCCCTCGCGACACGTTTAACTCATTCGACACCACGTCCCACGAAAATGGGCGACTCTTGTTTTATCGATCCTGCTGCAGATGTGAAGCAATAAAAAATCGTACAATTGGAACATCAACTCGGAATATCGTGATCGCGGCGTGGAAAGTAATCGTTAACGGTGCTCAAAGGAAGACACAAGCTTATCGTCGAGCCTCCCATGTGTGAGGCAGTACGTGCTCGGCGTCGCGCGACATTCAAATATTGACTTTCCCACAGAGGCGAGACGGTCGCGCGCATTGTCGGAAATTTTGCCGACACGCTAATCCAGTTATCGTCGCTTTAATCGGTTGAATCCGGACTGTAACGGCAGTCTGCATTTGCATGCTCGCCAGCGGCGGCAAAGTGATTCGCGTAATAGGAGGCGCGAAGTAGAAGGTGGCGGACGATGATGCGCGTAGAAAACGACAGTCGGAGTCGGAGTCGCAGTCGCAGTCGCCTCGATAAGGGCGTCAGTCCATTCACGTCGGCACGGCACTACGGCGATTTAGGTTAATAACACAAGGAGGAGGCACGAGGCAGCAACCGCAACGACGGCGAGCGACGGTTATGATTATTAAGATTATCGTTATTTCACCTCAGAGTCGGGCGTGTGTGCGGTGTCGCGCGTGTGGGTCGAGAAACCGGAGTTATTTATGAAGTGTGCGAAGCGAGACACGACCGCGGCGCTCCCTATCTGATGGTCTTATTTCGTTGTTTGCCCCGCGCGTAATGCCGTATTAGAAAACCGCGACACGTGCGCTTACGAGACCGTGCGTGTGCCGCGTTAGTGCCCCTCGCTATTATGCGCATTGCTTACGCACACGCGAGCCGCGAGTGGCCGTACGTGAGACACGTACACGTACGCAGTGCGTACGACGCGCGGCATGGCCGGCGATCGCTTTGAATCGCTAGAGGAGAATCACGCGCGAACTCTTGCCTCTTGCGTCTCTTGCGGCCGTTTTTTGCCCCTCTCCTCCTCGTGACCACTCCGTCGCGCCGACGTGCCGCGTATCCGATCGTTAGCCTGCCGAGAGTGTTGACCGACTTGCGTGTGCACTGTGCGGTGCTCGCGGCAATTTAATCGCATTCGATTTTGAGAGAGAAGGGAAAGAGAAACGGCGGCAGGTGAAAAAGGTGCGACGCGGGAAAACGTGGTGCGGCCGAGTGCACCTTTGCGCGAGTTGCTCTTTTTCCGTTGGAAATTGCCGAGGCAGGCTCTTCGGCTCCTTAATAATTGCTTTATGCGCGCAGCGCGAGTTATTGAAGCGTGGCCAATGGGTCGGTGGGAGTTTTCAATTAAAATTGAAAACGACTGTGTCGTCTCAATCAGAATGCGCGGAGAGTTTGTCTTCCCTGTTATGCCGACGTCGAACGCGTCTTGTCACTTGCACGCGCAGCGGCCGTCATTACCAGAGCTCCCAATTTTGCGTTTAATTGCGGACATCAATTGCACCGGAGTGCCGGGAGGCCGCTGCCGCTGCCGCTGCCGCCGCCGTAGCCGCCGCGCGGGAGAAATTATTACAGAGCTGGCCGAGTGCTGGCAGGGCCGCTACTACCGCATCGTGCACTCGCGCACTACACTGTTGCCGGCCGTTGGCGGCAGCAATCGGCATAATTATGTTTCCGTTCCGGCCCGTTTTCTGCGGCCCTCTCGAAACATCCCCGACGCTCGCGCCAAAGGATCCGCGATAATTATTATTCGGCCGTAAAAAGGACGGGTAAGCACCGAAATTACGCGCCGCGCCGCGCCGCGGCGAATCCGTTCCGGATTTCCTCGCGGGAGGATGGCGTTCGCGGAACACAAAGACTCGGCCGATCCTTCCGAGAAGTTCCCACGAGTCGCTCTCGCTGCTTCTCCCGTAGCTTCGTATCAAAGATCGGGGCAAGAGTGCGGAGTCAGCGATGAATTCCGCGAGCGATCGCGAGGCGGCAAGTGACTGCGAGAGCTACTTAACGGATCGTAAAGACGCCGGAACAGAATTTCTGCCGGCGCGAACGGCCGAGGGGAAAGCAATTGCGGGCCGATAATTTGCACCGGGCCCATCGGCGAATTCGATCATCGCACGGCCCTCGTAAAAGCTACCCCGCGAGCTAATTAAGAGCTCGCCGCGCCGCGCCGCGGGACGTGTTCGGCAATAAAGTGCTCGATTTCCGAAGTGCGAGAACGAGGGTGCACGTTTCCTCGCCCGACACGCTCCACTTGCGAACGGCACGTTCCCGTGGGCAGGAAAAATATATTAAAATGCGCTTGACAGGCGACGAGGAAGAAGCAGGTGGCGAAGTGCAGGGAGATCGGAAATCTGAAAATAAGGCCGCGCGTGCGCGGTGCGCGGAGTCGAGCCGGATAAATTAAAATTCTCGTGTTTGCACCTTTCTTCGAGTCGCGAAGTCGGCGGCGTTTTACGTGCAATTATGTATTAAGTGGCCCTTCCGCGCCCGCACTCCGCGCCATTCCCTTTCTTTACTTCTGTCCTCTTCTGGCTCGGCCGAGCGCTTCATTGCTATGCATGGAACGGCGTGAGGACCGCAAGAAAACGACGTGGGTAATTGATTTCTGTCCGAGAGAGATATTTACATACGCTAATGGCGTGCTTTTGGCTTATTCGGCACTCAGCTCGCGCGCGTAAGCCGGAGTAAGCGTAAGCGAGGTGATGATGATTAGCGCGCGATGGTTGTTCATGCTCGATCGCTCGTCGAGATAGGAGCGTACGATCGACCGATCGGCAACGATTTCGAAGATTATCCCGCCTGATCCTCTCTTCCGGTGAAAAATTGCCACTCGTCGCGTTCAGGCCGCCGCGCCGGGTCATTAACGTTGTACGTGATCATTTTAAATTAAGCGAGCCTGCTGCTCTCTTTGATTTAGACGTCCCTTCTGAGAAGATAATCCACGCATTACTACGATTACTCATCGTGCCCGCGATGGAGCATTAGTCTACACGATGCATTTTTAATTGCTTCACCTGGCCGTTTCAATTATATGCCATAAACAATCTTGTTCCCTTCTTTTTCGTCCATCACTGACCCATATGATACACGAAAAACATGCAATCAAAGGGAACAGAGAAGCCTTCAGAATGCATTACGTCAGCTCATACTCACGTACGATGTATTTCGCTTTAATTATTCCTATCTGCTGTGTATCGCTCCCCAATCCTACCATCGCTTTTCCTCCGTACCGTCTGTCGATCTCGATCTTCGTTATCTGTCTCAAAGATCCGCTGACTCTGCCGCCGTACGTCGATTTAATATGCAGTGGTTAAGGATACATTGCGGATCCCTGAAACAGTGACGAAATACGAGCGTACGCTCGCGAATCTTCGACAGAAACGGCGATCGAGCATAGGGGGACTGCAGGAGTTCGTACGCCGAAGATAAACATCGGATCAGACGATGTGGCTAAACGTATACCGAGCCATGTCCGTTACGTCTGTCAATCACGCGTCGGCCGTCGCCCGTCAACGTGAACACAGAACGTAAAAAACTGTCTTTCCTCCCACGATTTCTGAATCCTCTGTCAGACGCGAGGACAAACGCGGAGCAAACAGACGGTTGCGAGACGTTGGGAATTCTCCGCGAACGGCTACAAACTGTCATGCCTCGCGGAATTCTAAGTTGATCTCAACGATGACGAGGATGGGTAGAAAAGTACTGCTCAGCCTAACTGTTGGTACGTTGCAGTGTCGTTGTCCTATGATTAAAGATTAAGTATCATCTTTCCCAGCACTCTTTCCAGTAACTTTAACTTCGAACTGTTCTCAGACGTAGGATACGCGCAAATTCTTGAGTATTGGGCCAGTCGACATTTTTCTACGTGAGACACAAAGTCCCGAAAGATAATGGGTCTATCCTATAGGTCGTCTCTGACGACACTGTTGACTCATTGACTTACAACGTCGGCTCGGTGCGACACAAAGGCCATTCATTGAATATTAAAAGTAGCATCGCGCGAGCGTCTACGGCGGAACGTCGGCAATGAACGCACGAGGTTCTGGGCGAAAAATTCCAGCCAATGCAAAAAGGTCGATAGCCGAGACGGGTGTGCGATAATGACGCGGGCGTATGCGTGTTGAATAGGGAGCGTGTATGCGAGTACAAAGTAACCGTCTGGATGCTGAGATCCGGTTAGACCGAGAGTCACCGTGGGTCACTGGCTTTCGGGATTCCGGCTGCCTCGATAATTCATCGAGGGGCAAAAAAGCGGATGAAAATGCGGTTTCGCAAACGGACATATTTGGTGCGCGCTCTCGTGACGAACGTCGGCGTCCCACGGTTCGGCGGAGGGTCAAAAAAGCGAATCTAGATGCAGGATCGGGAGGGCCTACGTTGAGGGACGTCTGGCAAACGAGCGTTTGCCAGAAGATCGTTCTCTGTGTCAGCGGTAGCGCCGTTGGCATAAGCTCGTTTTCGATTCCGAACCCCGATTTACGACTACGGAACGATGTCGTGGCTATCGTGGGCAGACAAACTCGGCATGGAAAAAGTAAGATATTGTCGGTGCTGCGTCGAAAAATGATTTTTGCGCGACCCGCTGGAATGAGAATTTCGTCTCTGTATGTGACGCACACGACGGTGCGTTGGCAATGCGTGTTCCGAAGTTAACAGTGTCACCTTATTAATATCCCTCTACTTTTTTCATTCCCTTTGATCTTCGACGAAGCGCCTGTCTGCGATCATCCCCGATCGGCCAAACTATGCCGGTATCTTATATTGGCGTTCGATCGTGGATGTTCCTGCGATATACCCACCGTCGTCTTCGATAAAAAGTGGGAGGAATGCGCGGTGACGGCGTCCCAGGGTCCCGATCAGAAAGGGGTGGGACATCACCCTTCCAAAACTGGTCAGAGGACAAGGAGAGCCACTGTATCGAGTATTGACTCGATCGCGGCCAGCTGCCGCTTCTTTGTCCACGCGTCGCATTACGTGTGACGCTTCATTTCGTCTTGGCAGCTCGATCAACGCTGCTCTCACGCTCGCTCGGGCCCGATTTATGCAAAAACTGCGGCGTCGAAGACGAAATCCTTTTTCCTGCACAATCGCACAATCTCGTATCATTCCACGTCGAAGCATCAATTATGATAGAAAAGTCTTTATCAAAAATTCCGAAGGAAATGTGTCGAGTGTATGGAAGTGGCATAAACACGCGACAGACTTTATTGCGGGCAGTTCGCACGAGATTTGACTTGCCAAACGGCCGTACGGCAGATGTGACGCGACAGATGCAGATCAGGCTTTGTCGGGCAAGAATCGTCCTTGACCCATTGAGAAGACGTATGAAGAGCCGGAGACAAAATCGAGAAGACCAAGATCCGCGCCCAATAAGAAGCTCGAAGCGACGAAGCCTAATTAGACGAGGTCGTAGGACGGTCATAGAGGCACGTGCATGGAGACACGCGCACGTATCGACGTACAAACACGGCCATAGCGCCTACCGACGTCCGTACGCGGAGTTCATATCGCATTCTCTTAAGCGGTGACTTCAAGTGGGCCGACTTGGTCGCGTAGGCTTAAGGGGACTCCTTGTCCTTTCCTTCTTCGTCGTACATCTCGTCCAGGGTGACCGTTCGTTCTGTTATTCCACGTCGTGGAAGAGGACGGCGGCGAAAGCAAAGTGCGCAAATTGCAAAATAGTTCGAGTCGACGTTTACGATAAAGATATGGAAAGATCAAGCAATCTCTGGCCGTTTGGCGACCTTTCAAATTCTTGCTCCACATCCGCGATGCGTGGCAAGACGATAGGAGAAACTTTTTCGTCACCAGCGACGTGTCCGTACTTTTTTTTTCACAATGTCGCTGCCTTCTTTGGTATCTTCATTCGGACGGCGCAGCCTAATAAGGTGTCATTCAGGTGCGAGTGCTGACTTCATAAAACACCGTCGACGAGGCTGTCTAGGAGTAAAGCAAATACGATTTTCGGTATGACGGTAATCCATGATGATCAAGTATACGGCTACCGCGTTTGAACAGGTGTCGCGGTACACCGACGCGTCATGGCGCCGACGTGCCAGTCAATCATAATTCAAGCAATACCCGCGCTCCGCAAGATTGACAGGCACGCGATGGAAACGTGAAAAAGCTCGCGGGTGGCATGCGTTTAACCGCTGCAGCACAATTACGGTCCAATCCCAGCGAACAACTACGTCGGCATGTTTTACCGCAGCCCAGTCGCATTTATCATGGACTCCATACGAACCCCGCGAAATAACAACTATGCGCGTAAAAGTCGGGTACCGTAATGTTAGGACGCTCAAAATCGCATTTAGTTAGCCAAGCAATCCGAACTAACGTTGATTGATGACGCATAACATCAGGAACGTATGATTATTGCAACCCGCGGTCGCAATGTTGCAAGGAATCGGCGATATTACGATGTCAGATGGCTCTGCGTCAATCTGAAACTTTTCCTCGCCCCTCCACGAGACCGAGCGCGCTCGTCCGTCTGGGACTTTACGAGTTTCCAGCGAGTGCTTTTTGACGCCGATCTTCGACGCCCCCCGGCATCAGCCACCTCGTTTGAACAGGTGTCGCGGGACGTTGAGTTACGACACTTCATCGTCGGCGTCCGACATGGTAATCACTTCTGTCACGTTTGAATAATTCCCCGACATATCGCTGCGCGGCACACGCGCAATAGATACGTGGAAAAATTCGCGGGTGGTAATGCTTGCAGTCTGTAGTCTTAATTAGGCACGCCCGCCGCTTGATTGCGCTTATTTGTCAGGCGTATGCCCGATTTCATTCGAACGCCTCGAGCTTACGGCCGCGCTCTTGCTCGCTCCGGGTTCCATTCTGCGCGCTCGTGCGGCGACAAATTGCACAGGTAATTTGAACAAAATGCGCCCCGCCTTGCGACACGACATTCTTAGCCCGACGTGAGACGCTGGAACCCGTGCATCGCGCTCGTCTTGTTTCTCTACGTCTTACTCGTTTCTCCTTCGAGATCACCTTTCAGAAACGACGGACAAATCTTGGCAAATATTTTCATTTTCCAAAGCGCGTGTCTCCGAAAAATCATTAATGTCACATTAGCGTTCCGCGAGTAGTAGGCTTCTTGTCATATCTCAATGCAGTTCCATTAGCGTCTTTACTCCTAAAGCAATCCACGCACCCGGCCGCGGTCCTTACTTGACCAGCGAGAGGAGCGATTAATTTCCGAGTATCACTTTCGCCGGGGCACGATTCTCAACGAAGGTAGACGTACATGAGCGAACCCACACGCGGTTTTGTCCCGCGTATCGCCAAATACGACGATACGCGCGGTTTAAGGCGGCCGAACCCACACTTCACGGGGCCCACACGTCGTCGTCGTCGTCCGCGTCGCCGATGCGTCGTAGGACGTCGGCGAGCGTCAGTCTGCACACAGGCCACCAGGGCGTACAACGTGGATATAGGCATAACGCGAATGTAGGTAAAGCGGGCCGTGAGACACGCCGATCTCCCCTTTTTTTCTGCCCCCGTCTCCTCCTCCCATTTTCGCGACCCCCGCGAAAAAACGCGCCTTATGCAAATATTGGCTCGGTAGACTCGCTCGCACGGAGGTGTTAACGATCGCCAATTCGTCCGGCGTGACCATTTTAGTCACGCGCTCCTCGCGATTTGTTCAAGACATTATAGCGCGCGCCGCCTCGGAAGGACGTGGCCGTGTCACGTTACACTGCGAACGATGGGGATCGATAATCGAGGAATGTCACGGAGAAGGCGTGACGGAAGGAAATGGGCAGTGCGAAATCAATCATTTTTGCGAAACGCATCAAGTTATGTAGATCCGGTGCCGCTTCGGATGAGTCGTGCGGGACTCGCGAAAGTGAGTCGAGGAAGAGGACGAAAGAGAGCGGACGGTTATTCGAGAGCGAACGTGGGACGTGGTGTGTCGGCGCTGGCTCCGCGTGGGATCGTCGTTGTGTGTGTGTTGTCCAGCGTCCAGGTCGTTACCCAGATACCAGAGCTTCGTATGCGCTCCACCACTACCGTAGTCGTGACGCCTCTTATCGCGACGCGAGATGTGGGAGTGTCTTCTTCTCTCTCCTTCTCACTCGTCCTCTCACTTCCCTTCGCCACTCTTTCTCGATCCGTTCGCGTTCTCTCACTGTCCTTCGATCTCACTGTCCGGATCACGCTCGTTATTGCCCTTCATTTCTCTCTCTCTCTCTCTCTTTCTCTCGTTCATCCGCACATCAACGACACGTTCGAAAGGTCGCTCCCATCGAAGCCGACGTGCCACCGTGCTCTGTCGCCGATAAATTCAGTTCGCGGATGTGGAATAGGACGCATCTCGCCGAGCATCCAGCGTTGCCTGCAGCGGATCGGACTTTTAAATCAGCATCTTACCCGATACTCATGAATATTCCCGGGCGCGAATGCGCTCATTATTTATCGCCGCGTAAAACCCGCGCGTTTGTGTAAAGGGTACTTTGTCGAAGGAGAGGCCTCGTGACGGAACGGGTCGCTTCGTTGTAGTGGGATTTCTCGAGGGTAGAGCAGTGGTTCGCGTAGGCAAAAGTGAGCATTCCGAAGCGGAAATCCGACCGGTCGCTAATACGATCACGGGTTAATATATTCGTTCATAATTAACGGATTGCTTGCTTGGCAGGCGAAATTCGACGCTAGAGGCAGTTGAGAGTACATATTGGCGAAAAAAGGGGCGAACGAACGAACGAACGAACGAACGAACGCTCGTCCCACGTACCCTCATATTTTACA
Source organism: Priocnemis perturbator (assembly GCA_963942575.1). Taxonomy (NCBI): domain Eukaryota; kingdom Metazoa; phylum Arthropoda; class Insecta; order Hymenoptera; family Pompilidae; genus Priocnemis; species Priocnemis perturbator. The sequence goes on from OZ012644.1 coordinate 8,045,584, forward strand.
CATCCGACCGGGCTGTCTATCCCATCTTCATCGACGACGTATTGAACTCCGACACGCGGCAGAATTGGCAATTCGAGCGTACGCGGAATGCTAGCGTGCTGTACCCTAACCACACACGTCACGTCGGCGGTCGGCTCGTGAATGGCGTGATTTCGAATCTCGCATCTAGTAAAGCAGCGACTCACGAAGGTGGCTGTCTAAAACCGTCAATTAGAGCACGCGGCCGCGATGGAGTTTTGCGTTTCGTTTCTTGTTTCGTTTCTGTCTACCTGTCTATCTGGACGCACGGCCCACTGCGTACGGCGTACGGTTTTCAGGCCGTTCGCAGGCCCGTCTGAAATAAACTCGACCCAGACTGGGCGTCGTCGACTGTCCCGAACGAAATGAGCTGCGGGTACCCGCTGCTTCTCTCTTTCCATTTTCCATCTCCCGTTCCTTCTCGCTCCTTATTGAATTCCCAGCCCGGCGCCGCCTATTGTGTTCGGCATGATTCACAGGATCACGCGTGGTTCCGTGAACGGCTGATATACGAGTGCGGAGTTATTTGCTCTCGACCCCCGAGAGGTAATTGCGTTCCACGCTTCGCTCCGATATGCCGGACGTGCTGTACGCTCTACTAACTAACGGCACATGTCGCCTTCATTAAGATTAGTCGGGGCGTCTGATGAAACGAGTGACGTCGGTCGCGACGTACGTTGAAAATCGGATCATCCGTTCGCCATAAACGATACCGAGGAGGCGGATAAGCGATAGAATGTTCTCATCGTTCCAACGATCAGGGTGCTTTACGGCGAACGTGTCGATCATAATCTCCAGGCATACGTTTCCTTGTCAATCGATCACCCAGCAGATTACGAAATCTTGCCAGAGACGTCAATCTGCGAAAGGGATCAGCGAAGTTTATAGAAGTTACATGCCTGGGGCAAAACGACCGGAAACACCACATTGAGTATTGGATAAAGTATCTGTCACGGTGTTCTGTGAATGAGGAAGGAGAACTCAAGAATCCGTCGGTTGTTATCGCTCCGATATTTCGCACTCGATTCCGAGTCGCGTCTGATCGCTTAATGCTGGTATTGCAATGAGTCCGCTGTCGTTCTCGAACGACGCCGACGCCGCCGACGGTAAGATCGCAATGACTCACGGACCGGCAAGTCAGTACACGAGGCGAGCGCGAGCATTAAACGTTCCGTATCACTCGTCGAAAATGTCCCCGGCGAAGGTGTCGTAAGAATCGATTAGACGATCACGCGGAAGCAACGACCTCGCGTGGAAACTCGCGCGGAGTCTTCCTGCTTCAAGGTGAACGAGGCGTCCAATTAAGACATCAAGTGCCTTAAATGAAACGAAGACCGCCGCGCCGCGAGAAACCGCACGCAACGGCGAAGTAGAGAAAGAAAGGCAGAAAGACAACGAGACTTGCCATGGGGAGGGGCAACGCGAGTAAGTACGAAGAGAGACGGCGACATCGGACAGCACGAAGCCACGAGAATGGAATGAAGAGAGCGTATGGCTCGGGGGGAAGAGAGAGAGAGAGAGAGAGAGGAGCACGAAAGAAAGAGTCAGGGACCAAACTTGGAGTACACAGCTGCCGCTCAGATTTGCCGGCGGATAATTGCGTGGCTTTTCCACAAATGGCATCCTGAACGAGGAGCGTGGACGCTCGCATTGGCGGTGTCCGGGGCGGGGAGAAGGAACGGCGAGAAGGGGAAAAAATGCGAGATGTATAATTTCATATGACACGCGCGTGAGCGGAATTTTTCCATACCGACTGATCCGTCCGTCGTCGGCCCGAGGATCGCGAAAAAGACGACAATTGAAGAAAAATCGTGTAACGTTCGAGACGCAGAAACACTCGTGATATATGTATCGACGTTGGATAGTGGGGCATGCTCCGACGACGGTTTAAAGAACTTCCACGTATGGTCGTATGTACTCGTACGCATCGTGCCCGCGTTTTCCACCGCTCGAGGATATGACGATTACGCTTCACGGGTTAATCGACTGATAATTCCGTAAGGCGCAATCACCGCCTCCCGAGAGTATTCCGCACCTCGGGCATCGAGCCTCGTAATCACGGACGGCGCCAATAAAGGCCTTGCACTTTCACGCTCTCGCCGGAGATAAGACGAGCAGAGTCGAAGAAGAGAATGCGAGACTGAAACAGTGTGAGTGCGCGTGCACTATGAAAAGGAAGAAGAGTTCTCTGGCTCCACTGAACGTATCCCGATGCCTTCGAATTACATCGGCGTCTCCGATAAAGTAGCGTCATGCGCCGAGTGACGCGCTCTCAGCTGACTTTAATCTCAATTTGAATGTGATTTTGGCCGGGGCCGGTTTGGCCAACTGACAAAAAAGCGGGCCGCGGGATTTAAAGGGGAATCTACGCGGCGTCGCGCGAAACATTCGGCCGCGTTCCTGCGTTCGGGCCCGCGGAATGTTAAAAATATGACCAATTAATCGTTACATATATGGCGTAGCCTCGACGGCGACGGCGAAAATTTGGACGTCGCTACTCTTTTTTTTCTTTTTTGTTGGTTTTTGCCCCACAGGTGCACGCTCCAGCATGTCGCTCGCTCGAATGCGACTGTTCTCTGGCTGGCGTCACACTTTAGCAACTCGAACTGTCCTTTCGAGGAGTTTGTTCATTGTAAATTCGCAGGACCGTTTTCGAGGCGCTCGTGACGTCCGTTCGCTCTCATCCCGAAAGACACTGGTCGCACGGCTTTCTTCTGGCGCACATGAGAAAAAATATTTACACGTGCCGTCGAGCAATATTTATCCCTTTCTGATTACGCAGTCTGTCACTGGCGTATCGCTCGAAAAATATCGCAGGCATATATTCTGTAATCAGACTCGCGTCCTCGTCGGGGCCCTGCGCTTTTCTCACGCGGCATCGTCCGGGGCATCTGCCATGATTTATCCTCCGCGGTCAAATTACGACTCTCGAAAGGAATAAACTCATCGAGCCCGACATCGCGATCCAATCTACGAACGGGCCTCGTTTAGATGGCCAGCGTCGGCGATACCCTTTACGAGCCGAGTCGGGGAATATGTAACGAATCGAGTACCTTTACGTTCGCGTAAATAAATGATTTCGTATTAACAATCGGCATTCAATGGGGCTCCGGCTCGTAAATCAAGCGCATTTGTTAGCGGGCGCGCCTCCCGTCGGACGTTGAAAAATGCACGCTGGGCCCAATCGCCGGGCAATATTTCAATATTAGTTTAGCCATTGTGCCCGGGCCAGTCCGCGAAGTGGTCGCTCCGAAGAGTGCGCTTCTTTATTCGTACACTCACTCTCCTTTGCTCTCTTTCATTCCCTCTTCCATTCTCTCCGCACTCGTTCGACGAACACACTCTCGAACGGACCACGGATAATATTTGCGCGTGATTGGCTCCTTCCTTAGCAGTATTTTCGCGTGACGTGAGGCGTCCACCGACGTCTGGCTGTGTGAGAGCTTATCGAGACGTAGACAACATTACGTATCGACGGAACGAAAATATTGACAAAAGTCGACCGACGTTCGGCCAAATTCGGTGCTTCATCGGGAGAAAGGCGTCTGTTCTCTTTTCTTTTCAATACCTTTATCTCTTTCTCTTTCCCGCTCCCGCTCTCAGTTTGCATCACATTTCGCGAAAGAATTACTGACGCAACCGTCCCCGATAGATCCGATCTGTCGGATAAAAATCTTCGACGATAAAGTCTGTATCGATAGACCTTGAAGGCTTGGGCGTTTGTCGCCGTGACTTTTTGCGAAAGTACGAAGAAATGTAGAAAGTAATGGGCACGTGTCCTAACACGGGTAGCATTTGTTTATTGTTGTTCGCTCGGACGAAAAACGGTAAGATTAAGAAATTACCCCGCCCCCGAAGCGCAATCGGCAGCGAACGCTCGAGGAACGATACCGGATCGAATGGTATCATAGCCGGAAATCAACACACTCCCAAGTTCTGCGCCCTCCCCCACGATCTGCCAAACGAAAGTGTCTACTTGATCATTTTTGTCGCGTTTCGCTATCGTCGCCAGCCACTTGATACCGGTACTCCCCGCATAATTTCAGACGATAATACATTACGAGATTTATCGAACGATCCGAGGTCAAGAATTATGGAGAGAAGACGGCAGACATCAACGAGGAACGCTTGAATGTGTGAAGCCACTCGACCTTTAACAAACTGATCGAAATGCAGCTGCTCGGCGCACTTGATTGATGCAAATAAATTTGACGGACGAATGAACCGGACCGCGTAAGAGCGGATACGAAATTGAGCAAAGTGTTAATTTATTATTTTCAGACAGATTCGGCTTGTCTTCCGGCGCTAACGGCTGATGCGTAAGCCGTTGCAATTAAAAAGCAGTCTCGGCTCTCGTACACGATGCGCATGCAGCGTGCTGAGCGATATCGCTCCGGGAAATCGATAATAAATCATATCTCCGGCACTCGATGATACAGGAGATCGAATTCTGCTCGTGGCCGGTGCGCGTCGCGGTCTTTTTCTACCGCGGGCGATGAATTAAATTTGAGATAATGTAGCTCGTGCTCAGCTTGGAATCAGTTCTGTCATGTTCAACATGATCGATTTTTATATGCGGCAGGAGGCACGCTGCTATTGAAATGATTCTAATGCGATTTGGATCTCCGGATGAGGGAACAAACAATTTGAGATTTACAATAGGAATTGGGTCGAACAAGTACCGGACCTCCGATTGATCTGCGATCCTGGAGAATGAAAAAAATTCGAAAGACATAAGAAAATAGCCCAAAAATAGTATCAATATTTTTTAAAGTCCGATATCAGAATAATCCCCTTAACAAACATCTTTCAATGAGAACCAAGTCGGATCCGGACACTTGCTAGCATTCCCCTGTGAAAAATGACTCGCTCACCATGACGACGGTGTTTTGCTTAATGCCGGGCGCGCGCAGTTATAATGCGTCCTTAATTGGCGCGTTTACCTTACGTTTCCATTTAAATGTTTTACGAGGCTGAGACGTAAGCGCGGTCGCGGCGACGTCGGCGGCGGCGCTATAATGCGGCGCGACGCATAAAGCACGCGGACGCTCGTGGCGACCTTAAGGCGGTTTCCCACTCTCCCTCTCTCTACTTCTCTCCGTCTGTCTCCACGTCTCCGCCGCGGAGCTCTCCCTCTCTTGCCGCCGATCCTTTCCCCGACCCCGACAAAGAGGACGACGCGACGTGCGTCGGCCACGAGGAGCCACGAGCCGTCGCGTGGGACTAGGCCGAGCCGAGTCGAGTCGAACGCTCTCACTCGCCTCTCTCACGCCAACAACGAACCCTCGGCCGTTCTCTCTTTCTCTTCTATTCATACGATCTCCGTCTTTACTTATCTCATCTTCCTCTTTCCCGCGGCTTCCGTCGCACTCTTGCTCTAACGATCTCATGTCTTCTTCTTCGTTCTGCCTACTATCCTCCTCGTTCCACTCATTCGCTCGTGCTTACCTGCTCTTTCGTTCGTTTTATTTTCCTCTCTCTCTCTCTCTCTCTCTCTTCTTGCAATCTCTGTCACAGTTTCTCTCCCGGTTTTATAAACGACATTCTCTCTCTCTCTCTCTCTCTCTCTCTCTCTCTCTCTCTCTGTACCACACTTCCACTTCACCTTTCTTGTTCGCTTATATATCCCCTCTCGGTCATACTTTGTGTCTCACTCTGACACTGTGTCAGTTTTATAAGTCTTTCTCTTTTTAGCCCGCACGCTTCTTATGCTCTCATGCGCGATCTCTTTCAGTCATCTTTCTCTTTCCCGCGCACATATGTAGGTGCGCGTGGAGCAAAGACGCGTATACAGACAGGGCAGCCACTTGTGTGCACGACACCCGGGTCGCTTGAAACCCACTCCCGCAGACGCATTCACGTTCGCCGGTTGATCTAAGCCGGGCAAAGAGCGTGCGCCCACGTGCACGCATGCGGTTGCGTGGCGATGCGCGATGCACGGTACACGAGTGGCCTGAGAACAGATATGCAGACGTTTAGCGTCACTAGGAAATCCGGCTTTGACGTCAAGGAGGTCTTATTCTGAGACGATCGCTTGCGTTCCTACGTTTTAAAGCCACCCTGAAGAGGCGAACTAAAAAGAACCGCGACGTGGTTTCACGTTCTTAAGTGTGGGAGTTGAGAATCTGAGCAACTCCCAAAAATTCTCTGTTTTTTTATTTCGACGCCGTTCCATGTTTAGTAAATACGTTTACTGACTGGCTTGTTGAGAACAGAAAAGGATTAAAAACAACACCTACGAATCTTGTCAGAACCGTGGAAATGATGGTGAATCAGAGCAATATGGTCAGAAATTGGTGTCAAAAAATAACATGCTTTTTCAATGGATGCAAGAGGATTCAAAGAGTATATGACTATATACGTGATAACTTGACGTTTATCTTCTGTCAGACATGTGCCGACAGACACAGCTTCGAACATTGTTAATTATGAATTCGCCGTAATGTCACTGATATCTGGACGACATGGCCTCCTGTAAAAAACAGTTGTCAGGCGTATTACGGTGACAGGGGCAGTCAATGCGTTAAATCAATCGCCGGCTTGGTATTGCGCGAGTGGAGAAAATTTATAACGATCGGCGCGAGGGCACGGCGTACAGGCTGGCCAATATTTCGTCGGAGCAGCTATAATTCACTCGTTTGGGCGCTCGCCAAAGTCGTACATTCGCAGGCACGCTTACGATGGCTCGGAGGAAAAACGAATTAAAGTACGAGTCGCTGGCGAACGGCGTGCGTACGGCGTCGTGCACTTTACTTGCGCGCGTGGGCGCCTTTTGGCGCCAATAATAACCGACGATCCTCGCTCTCTACCCCCGGGGTGAAAGCTGCTTTTGAACTGTCACGGACGACGCGCTACCTTCGTTGAACGTTTCCTATGACGAATTCATATAAATAGTCTGAGCGTGGCTCATCCTTTGGCGAGGACGTTTCCTCGAAGCTCGATTGAAGACACGTCTCTGGTCTCTCCCTCATTATACCGCGAACACGCCCGACACCAACGCTCAGTTTCACACGTCCGCGAAAATGCCTACGCGAATGGCATTCTAATGATTCATGCCGGACAATGAGGAAGCGAAACGCCCTCGACGTTACAATCACACCTGTCTCCGCGACAGCGATTAAACGTAGTGCAGCGCTTTCTATGAACGGCGCGAAGCTTTAGGGACGGTAATGTAGGATTGCTCGTCTTGCAACGTCATACTTTCGGCATCGAGCGGGGACAGTGACGGCGGCGTAAGAACGGTTCATCGGCTGCGTATGTGCATATTATGGCGTGAGTTTAACCCTGGCCCCAAGGCCCACCACGGTCGCTTCTAATAATAAGGTCCGGAATAAGTTATTATGCACCCTCGTACTAACGCTGACTCTCCAGATGCGCTTACCAGATACGTAAGTATACGACGTACGTATGCGTATTAAATGCGGGTGTATCTAAGAGCGCGTCGGTGTGCGGCGCGCGGGAGAATGTGTGAGCATTTAAAAGCGCACGTATACGCGAAAGGGGGCGTGCACTAATTACGAGTGGTGACCAAGGATTTGAATTGTACGTTCCGGAGAGAGGAGCGAGAGAAAGGGATCGCGCGGGCAGCTGGGAGAAGGGTATAATTTCAAAAGTCCCGGACGACGAATCGACTCTGCCGTTCTTATGAATTTCAGGGAGGCTTTCGGCGGCTGCTAATTGACCCGTTCCATACCGGGCGCCCAGTGGTTACTGCTTTACAGTCCGCGATGAAAGAGGGAATTACGAGCTAAGACGGCTTTAAGCACTTTCCTGACTCACCGCGTATTGTTTCTCCGTTTCTTCTCGACTCTTCCGCCTGGGAATCGCTCGCGGAACGTTCTCCCGACGATTCGAACGCGAGAATGGCGGCTAATAAAAGTACGCGCAGCGCGCGGCTTCCACCGCGTGGCGAAACACCAATCAGCGAGGCGTATAATCAAGCCTGCCAAAATAAACGACGGGCTAGACGAGAGCGGCGCGGCGTCTGAAAATTTAAATTGCTCTAGATTAATGCGTCGGCCGCACTCGGAATCGTCGTCGACATTGCCTACCGTGTGCGTCGCCGGGGCCTCGACGGTGCTGGAGGTGGAGGGGTGAAGCCGATGATTATCGCGGAAAGGGCCGAGCCACCGAAAAATTGCCATCGAAATACCGCGAGACATTTTTATGGCCACCGGCCTGACCGCGCCCCTGCCCTGGTAGCGGCCAGTGTAATTGCCACGAAATACTTAGGATGTTGAGGAAAAGGAGATCGCGCGGGCAGGACAAGAAAGTTCCTTCTTTAAGGTCGGCCACCGTAGCTCTCCGGACAGGTCGTTTCTTCGAGCGAAATCGCCGGTCATTAACGTGTCTAAAAGCGGGAACACCGCGAAGTTCGCGTTGTGATATAGAGGACCGGCGTATTGGGAGTCGATCGGAAGGATAGAAAGTTTCGAAATTCGCCCGGCCGTTGAGTTACTAGGAATGCGCCCTTTTACTTTCCTCCAATGTCGGGCTAAAAAATTAATTAGAACGCGATCACCACCGTCCGCGTCGCATTCGTCGGTTCATTAATAGGCCCGTCGTGTCCAATCTATTGATTGGAAGGTCTATGCCAACCTACCGGCGGCAATTTCGGCTCCGCCAGCAATAAGAGTCCTATCCCGCTCGTTCGGGAAGTAATTATGCGGTAGAGAAAATAAGAGGAGTGCCACGGGGGAGCGCCGCCGCCCCTAAATAGACAAGCCGAGATTATCGAACGTCGAAAGTTACTCCACCGGAATCCCCCTGATTTTTATCGCAAGATGCGCCATGAATATTTATACGCTTTCAGGCCCACTTCGGTCCCTGCAACACCTGATACGTTTTACGTCGCGAAATTTCGCGCGGTCCTCCCGCCGGACTGTAGACACGGGAGTTAGTTGCCGAAATCGCTTTGAAAAATTCGTTTGGTGAACGTGGCAATTACGCGAATCGTTTTATGTAATTCGTCGGGCGAGTGAGTCGACGATAGAAAACGACTTGTTCTGGGTTATTAGGGTACATCTGCTAAGAGGTGATCGCCGCTGCATACCAATGTCCTCAAAATGTATCGTCGAATAGCTTGTCCGCTCCTATTATAAAGCCTCCTGGTTGAAATTGGCTTGCTATCCAATTTCCTATCGTCTGCTGGTGCTATCAACACGGAGAGCAAACGCATACACGCTCGTGCACCGTGACAGTGCTGGAAGTTGCACGTACGACGCGATTCACAAGCGCAGTGCGCGCGAATGCGGTGTTCTATACTCGTATCCAGAAACAAAGCCGATGATTCAGCAGCGACATCGACAGGCCCAGACTCCGCTCTCCGTCTCTTGTTCCGTCGGCATCCGGGGACAAGAAACGTTCCCTACGAAAAGCCAGAAGCGTTCGGCGGAGGAAGGAACACAACAGCGATGACGAGCGACGACGGCCTTCTCAGGCCTGCAGGACACGTTCCGCGCTCGAATAAGCGATCTGCAATCCCGCCAACATTCGCGAGACCAAATTTGGCGGCATTGTGAGAGAAAGCACGCCGCCCTCCCTCGTTTTGCCTCTTCTTCCTCCTCCTCCTCCTATTGCGGCGACGAGCTGGGCGGACAGCTGTTTCCCAGGGTCGTGGCCGTAGCTGCCGAGCAAGGAGCAACAAGACAATTCCGTATGATTTATATTTATGAGCGCGCTGCCATTTAATAGCTGCTGGAGCGGCATTGCGCCCCTGACTCACCGCGAGGAACACGACGAACATTGCGACGAAAGACACGGATGAGGAACGGAGAATGTCGAATGCCGGGCCGACGCCGGCGATGACAGGTTTTCCGGTGCGTCCGAGGGTTCGACTCTTAAAGGCGATTATAAGGTCGACGTGCGTATCGGCACTGATGAATGCTTCTGATCAACGCGCTCGCCGAGATCTCCAATCCCGCGGCCCGTTCGTATCTGAATCTCTCTCGCTCTCCGCCTCTTCCCTTTCCGTACGCACCGCGCGACGTATGTTGTTTTACAAAACAAACGAGCCTGCAGAGAAACAAAACGGGAATCAGGATGTTAGCGTGATTTACGTCTCGGCTGCGTGGTCATACGCATTTGTTTTCGCACGACATTCTGCTGACACTCCGATATAAATCAGTCGAGTTTAGCGGTGTTAGACCGGCAGCCGGGCAGCGTCCAAATTGCAGACTGACTTTTCAAAGTGATATTCTAGTCAAATCGAGATTCTTTACTCATTCCATTTTCAACGTCGTTTGCGTCACAGCACTACCGAGATTAATCCAGCAAGAAAGAATGATGCGCTGGCCAATATTTTCTAAATCATAAATCTGCCAAATTTCATTAAGTACGGATTCGTTCTCCGTTAATTTCCTCTTACCATTTCGCATGGGCAGAATGCGCGGCATCGATGCGACCGCAAGGAAAGAATCTCCCCTCGAAGAAACGGTCGTCACGGTGCCCGTACGCAGCTCGACTTGACTAATGGCTCGTCCTTTCTGCATACAAGCACGCAAATTAATGGCGCCCGATAATTGCATCGAAATCGTGAGCCGCGGGTTAATTTAATAACGCTCGTGTTTTAGCAATATTAAAAGCGGTGCGACCCATGACGTATATTTCGATTCGCTTAATGCTCTCCGCGCGCGGTATAAACGCTGGCGTAATCGTGCCGTGGCGCGGGTACAATTAATATGCCGCGCTAAACGAACTGTCCATTGAGCGCCGACTGTATTTACGACGATCGCTGTTAGAGAAAAGGTGTCGGAACGGTAACGGGCGTCGAAATTGGGCCGCCAAAGGTGTCACGGGCCCTCTCGTAAAAAGCACACCGAATTAAAGGGACATCGGGCCGCGATCCGACATCGCCAATCAGCAGATTCGTTTGCCGCAAACGAGAGAAAGGCGTCGCCTCGTACGTAACCGGGCACATATCGCACCGACATCGAGAAAACGTGCCGACGCTCGAGCCACTCGCGGAATGCGAGTAGTAAGGTCTTCCGTGACAACGTTAATTAACTCCGACGCCGCCATTAAGATCGTCATTCCGAATGTTTGAGACGCGCGGCCGCAGCTTTCAAGGTACGCGGCGAGCAGGTCGCGCAAACAACGAGCTGAAAATTAATTAACGGCCCAGCGCAAACTCGCCGCTCGATTTCTTTGAACCTGCTCGCCGAAGTATTTCGACGAAGTGGCACTTTTTGAGGCTTCGACGAACATCGACTGTAAGTCAGGCATTAAGCGTGAAGGTACGAACGATGCGCATCAAAGTGCGATCTTGTCAGAAGTCGTCCTCGAGGCAGCGTCAAGTTCGCCGGGAACGTTGCCACGAGAACGTCGGCTTATTTTTAATCGCAGCCACCTGCCAGATTTTTTTCCGAACCGTCACAATTTCCGTTCGAGCACTCCCACGAGATCGCGAGTCGGCTGCGTCGACGAGAGTGCAGAGTGCAGGTAGATCGGAAGCAGGTCGACGTCGAGTCCCACGACGGAAAAGGATATTCTTTATTCGCGCGAAATGTGCTCCCTAATAGCAGTAGGAGAGAAGAAAACAGGGGCGCTGCATCCGTTCGATTCTTCGTTATTATACACCGCGACCTCGACGACCTCGTTTCCCTAGGGCGGAAATTGGTTTTATAATTTAAAGCAAGGTGTAATCGAGCTACACTCGAGTGCCCCCGCCGCGAGGTATAGGATTTCCACATGTATTCACGTCTGGGGTGGTTGTTGGAGGGTGGCGGGTAGAAGGGGGTCGACGTCGGATGGGGAACGCGGCACTTCCTTTAGAAATCACTTTCCCTGATTGACACTCAATGCGCACCTCGAACTTGTCCCATTCGATTCGATCGGGCTCGCGCGCATTATTATATTAAGCTCGTAGGGGACCTTAGAGATGTCTATCTAATGGTATTCGTTGCTTCCTTTATCAGAGATCGCCCCTCTCTTTCTGCATGCGCGTTTCTACTCTGCGTTTGCTTTTCTTTTTCTCTCTGTCTTTCTCCCTACGATGATGAGGAGCTGCAGCGAATGCGGGGCTCACGGCTCACGTGGGGAGGGCGGCAGGTGTATCGAAGGAGAGAATAACGTCGTACGATAGGCAGCTACACGAATCATCGTCTTATTGCCTTCCACGTGTATCCAGCGTGACACAGAGCGAACCTCGACGCCGATCGACCGCGCCGAAAGCCGCGAATAATCCGCAAAAAACGAGTTTGAAACCTGTCACACACGCTCCGAAACATCTTTGCTCGCTGCCACTGCCGCGATTATTCGTATTTGCATATTATCCGTCAAGCTTCCCGAAATCTTAATATTCACGCTGACGACGGTCCGTTGAAATCTGTTGCTAAGTAAGATCCCGAGCCGATCTGTTTCGAATCGTGCTCATGCTCTCTAATCGCGGAACGAAAATATAACCGATGTCGCATGATGCCGGATCAAGCGAAATTTGTGTTACGGCGGATTTCGAGCGTCGTGAAGCGGATCGAAGCACGGAACTGGAACCGTTGGAGAGGTAATCGGACTGATCGTAATTCGCGCGATAACACGAGCGAAGGCATTCCAACGGAAGGACGAAAACGGAGAAAATCGATCGGGCTCACATTTCACACGGAGAAATGACTCGCACGTAGCCGTGGCACATGGCCGGAGAGTCGGAGAGGCTTGCAAGCCGGCAATTAAGCCCGATAATTGTCTTTTTTGTCGGTCGTTTGATTGCAGCCTAGCGTAAGATAGACAACGACGTAATGGCAATGTAAGTTCGTCGTTGTCAATCGGCACCTCGCCAGCCGGTTGCGCGCGAGCTAATAAAGAGACGTAGAATCGCGTACGAGCAATTACTGTCAATGCAAATATTGCGCGCACCGGTCCCGTTTAATCTCCCGCAATATCGGCCGCCTTGATCTCGCCCTAATAACATATTTTAGTCGGCCATTATCCCTGCGGCCACACGCGGCTGACGGCGTAGCTCGAGATTCGCGAGAACCCGAGCAAGCTCGCCTCGCTTAAGAAGGACCCAGTACCCGAATTGATTGACATGTCGGGCATGCATAATGACGGATTTTTCGGAGCGTGTCCGCTCCCCCTTTTTTTTCCTCCCGCTAACCGCAAACATCGAGCCCAAATCGGCAATAAACGGCTGGCGCCCACCCGTGCTTAGATTCCTATCTACCGCAGACTGAAAATTCGTCCTTTCCTCCGTCTAATAACTCCGTCGCGACTGCCAATTTGGCCGATCACGCGGCCCGGCAAATATTGTGCCCCGACCGCGCCTCTCACAGCTCACTCCCCTTCCGGCGTTATTATACCTTCCGATATTTTTATATTTTCGGATAAGTTCGGGGAAATATCAGTCTCGGAGGCGACCCGAAAATGTCGTCGCCGGCTAACTGATCCACTGACACGTCGCAGCTCTCGCCGCGACGACACGTTCACGGCTCAGCGATTCGTCTTGGCTACGAGTTACGACGAGCGCAGCGCGCGCTTTGCCTGCCCGAGATGCGTCTATTTTCTTTGACCTGACGATAACACGGGACAAATGGCGCGTCTCACGAACAAGCTTTCAGCGGTCTTTCGCGACGTGTCGCACAGGGAGAGGAATATTTTTACAGTCCGGTCGGACAGTGTGTTTTCTGAAATCAGAGTCGGATCACGTTGAGCGTGGTACGCGCGTCGTCCAAATCGTCTGCCTTGTAATCCTTCATGTACGTGATTAGAATTTCGTTGATTCGCACAGTTTCGGGCGGTGTCGTCTTGCAAAGCTGAAAATCGAGAGGCACGGCGGAGCATCCTGACGTTTGCCTCGACGTCATGTAAATCGTAATAGCGACGCGGCGGAAATGCAGAAGACACTCGGTTTCCATGTACCGTTAAAAATAGACGGGCGAAGATAATAGCTTCCAACGCGGTACAACTCTCGGATCCTCCGCGACGAGAAAATCTGTTTTTCGACCTGCTCCCGATGTCTGGCGCGCAGCCAGTGCAGAACACGTGCCAGATCCGGAATTAGGGTTGTTCCGGCGTTTTTCCCTCCTCCCCTGCGAAACGGAAAGCGGCGTCTGGAAAATTCCGACTGAAAGCGAGCGGGTCTTCAAAGCGACGCCGCCCGTTTCCCTCTCTCTCTCCCTTCTACTCCAACTCTTCCACCCACCCTGACCCGACGTCGGAACTCTGCAGTTCCTCGGATCCGGGACCCCGGGGGTAGAAGGAATTGCACCAGTGTGGTCCTCCATTCCGGCAGACGTCCGCCCCACGCGACCTCAATTTATTCGACACCTCCCCTCGCCTTCAGCGCTCGGAAACTGCTCCGGATCTCTCGTCGAGAACAACCTGGCCATCTCCCGGAGGGAGAGAAGACGAACGAGCTCGAACGGCAGTAACAGAGATGCGAGCAGCCTCAACCTGAACGTCCCCCGGTCGTAAAGGACTTATTATGCTAATGAAGAGACGAATCCTAATTGCCGCTGCGATGTGCATTACGATTTTCCGTACGGAGGAGTCGAAAAGAGCTCGAGAGCGCGATGCGCTCGACGTCTTGCTCGTTTTTGCCTTCCGCCAAGACTGCACCTCGCTCTACTCTGGTGGGCGAGGGTTGAATCGTTTTCTTCGTAGAACACGGACATTACGCCGGCGAATTAGGACGTTAACGAGCTCGCGCTTCGTCCCGCGAGCTATTAAAGCAGCGCGTGGAAAGAAATTCGAGAGCAGTACCGGAATGTCCGGCATCCCGGCTTTATCCTTCGATTCGGAGGGTACGACGAATCGTAAGATGCTTCTCGAAATCGCCGGCTGACCGTTCGGCGTGTTGACGATTTCTGGCGCAGCCACCCGCCACCAACACACGAGACATCCTGCGAAAGTGACCACCGGCTGCTTCGGATTGCGGACCACGTGCCGGTGGTCCAACGGCGAGGATGCAAACGTTGCGGTCGACGTCGTTGGGCAGCGAGTAAAAGTGGCACGGCGTGCAATACTCCTGTCGGCAGCAGAAATTTCACTCGGCCAGCCTATCCCGTATATTATGCGCTTTAATACCGAGGCCTGAGATATCGATCTGACAATCAGCGAGTCGCTGCTAATCTTTACGGCTCGGCGCAAACTACCAGTTTGCCGGCGTCAGATCGTGTTTCCGCGAACTATTAAATCTCGATGAAAATTTAAGCGCGGACCGACGAAACTGTACGAAGCGAACTACCCTTTCCCGGAATATACGAAACGTTCGGATGTTGAAATTCTGACAAAACGTTGGTCAATCCGCAGGCACCCATGAAAGTTGGGACACGAGCCGGTCTTGCGGAAGTTCGCAACATGTGTTTCGACTCCTCAAGCACGTGTTGGTGGTCCGGTCTGTCCGTGGCACGGTGCGGAGTTGATGCCGACAAAGGACGCCTCCGTTGTCCTATTGTAGAGACCTCGAGTCCGTGGAAACTCGAGCCATTGTCGTGCCTGCATCTCGTCGGACACGCACGTCTCGGATTCATCCCCAAAAATGGTGTTGAAGAGAGAAAAAAAAGACACTTCCATGGTCAATTCGCCACGTCTTGCCTGCGGATGAGTTTCGACTTTCTTCCTGATTCCCGGGACGATACCGTTTCGAGTCTCTCTTAAACGCTCCAATGGCGCCGGCGCGGCAGTATGCAGAATATATTAAAAGGATGCCTGCTTCCCGGGAACGGCCGTGACGGGGCAATTGAAAGATCCGGAATGTTCTCACGCGCAAGCTCATGCAATTGTTTCTTATTGATGGTAGCCGTCGAGAAGACGGGGTTGCCTTGGAAGCGTGCCCATCTTGGGAGGTCGCGAGCGTAGGTCGGGTGGGGATATGCTTGCCTTCCTAAATATGTTATTAGTTCGGTCGTATAACTGCTTCATTTTGAGTGCATGGCCCGAAGGCGATCATCTGCCTCCGCGAGGGAAGGAAGGAAGGAAGGAAGGAAGGAAGGCAGGCAGGAAGAGAGAAAGGCGCTTTCGCGCATAGACACGAGAACGGGCCGGCACCGGCCGCCCTCCCAGAAGTTCTACCAGGGAGGCCTAGATTGTTTAATCGTCCCCCCCTAATCAATGCCACGCCACCCTGTAATTTTGCCAAATTGCGGGAGACCGTCCTGCAGGACATTCGGCCTGTCCCGTCATGGTGAATAGGCAGCAGCGAGAGGATAGGTCTTAATTTAGAGCGCTGTAAAACCAGCGTTACGGTCCGCTCCGCTTCCTCCACAGCGCATCCGATATCATTACGTGATTTTTCACGAAAAAGCACGTAACCTCCTCATTTTTCGCCGCTTAGCTAATTTCGCGGACGGACAAAAAACGGCGCGCCCGGGGAGCGTGGAAGTGGACTTTGAGAAAGTATAGGATCGCCATTATAGTCCGTACAATGGTCGTTATTAATAAGGGGGATAGTCTCGTTTTTCGACGCCCTTACTCTCTCTCGCCGACGCGTGCGTGTCGGGGAATGCAACAAAAAGCCTGGAAATATATCTTTGCCGCGTCATACTCGTGAGATTGGAAATTAAAACGATCCTCGTAATTTTGGGTTCGCCGTAAGTGAGTCGAGAGATGCAGATACTTACGGCGCGAGCTTAATAACCATCATTATCAGTGCCTAGTAAAAACGGACTTAAACCTCCATTGTTCTCGGGGTCCTTGAAAGGCTCGCGTTAACAGGTGTACGAGGCGATGCGATTACAATGCACCGTTTCCGAGCGATCCCGTAGGGACGCTCTCTCCCCGATATTACGTCGTTAATCGCGGTAACGGTAAAATCTGTAATGACTCAATTTTCCAAATAAGCGAGCTAGGGCCAGAGAGCCGCGCGGTCCGCACGACATTAAAGGTAATTATCGCTTGTTCAATATTTCGCCGATGCAGATTCTACGCAG
The DNA here is from genome assembly GCA_963942575.1 of Priocnemis perturbator. Classification (NCBI taxonomy): domain Eukaryota; kingdom Metazoa; phylum Arthropoda; class Insecta; order Hymenoptera; family Pompilidae; genus Priocnemis; species Priocnemis perturbator. Next base: position 8,062,464 of record OZ012644.1, read on the forward strand.
AAAGTATCCTTCGGGGTGGGTTGTTGGAAAGCACCTCTGCCCTCCGTCCCGACTGTGCCGCCATTGTCGATGGTGTCATTACTTTCTTGCAGGGTGCGCGCGATGTAAAGGTCGCTTTTTGCGCTTCGGAAAGGTTTTACGTCACATTGATTATAGGTACGTGCGCCGACCGTTCCCTTCGACTCGCCACGGCTCGCCTCTTCCGTCATGCGAGCGTACCGCTTTGCCGACGATGCGTTACTCTTATCTAAATGAGCGTTAATGGAGAAAAACATTGTGCTCTTACGGGCGCGAGCGTCTCTCCCGGGTAGTGGCCGAGAGGGAAGAAGCACGTCGAACGGCCGCTGGATTACCATTACTTTGCGAAATTGCGGTTTAACGTCTGTCGGTTCCCTTTTTCCTACTCCACTCTCATCTCCCCTTCCATCTCACCGCCTCGCGCGAACGTCTCGCCTGACATTGTTGCCTCTGCCCTTTCGCCAAGGCATTTCGCCCGCTCCCGACTAATTAGAGCCAATCAAATTATGTAGCAATTAAAGGTCCGATTAATCGATGGTACGCCGTTTTTGGCCCGTCGTTATGGCGGCCGCTTCTGGGGACTGAAAGGTGTACGGCCTGGGTGGCGGCTTGATTAAAATTTGAATTGGCCTAATTCCGCGGGCCATGCCACCGCCTAAATCGGACTTTAATATGCACGTCCATATATAACCACCGGCGATTTCGTGGGACGACGGCGCGAGGGAAAGAGAGAGAGAGAGAGAGAGAGAGAGGCGGCCGGCGAAATTTCGCCATGAATAGGCGCCGTACGGTGCGTCGTGAACTTTGAAACTGCCCGTAGCCACGCACAGACCACACGCGTCGGCCGATAGACCGCTTCAGAGCCGTTTACGAAATCGAATTCGAGCTGGCGGCACGTAATTGCGCACGCATCGCGTGTGCATCGAAATGAAAAGGAAATTTCGCGTTTACGGGCGTATCGGCCTTTTAAATGTGTCCGCGACAACTGGTCCTCCTGTTTAATTTCGGAGCTCGCGATGAAAAATGCTCGTGACCCAACAACCGTTCAATGATAGCGGGACTGGTTTCGAGTAGCCGTTCTTCCACCGCGCCAATTAATTTATATGACTTACAAGTATGATACTTACTGCGTAAGTGCTGCCCGACACGTGTTTCACTTTGTAATACTGCGGGGCTGTTCCGCTTTCTCCAGATTCGCGTGATAAAATAATTGTTACCCTCGCGGCGACTAGCCCGGACTTCGATGCATGAACGGATAAACGACGGATACGCGATACGCGCCGTAATATTTCCTGCCTCCCGAAAACGGAGACTTGCGTATATATCGTCGACAGACATCGCGGCCGCGTAATTAACGAGGCGCGTCCGAAAACACTTTAAATACAGTGAGGCGCCACGTTAAAGGGGCTGGTACCTGAGACATTCGTCAAAGAATCGATTAAGTATGTAGTCCTCTCGCGCATCCAACATCCTCGAGCGCGTCACGTATCTATCTCGGCAAATTAATCGCGACCGTTGTTGCGCCGCGTCGTAACGCACTTTTCGATCTCTCGCATAAATGCCCCGAGCTCCCCGATGGATCAAGTCCTACCTAAGGCTCGCATTCCCCTTGTGCCTTGCCGAGGAGTAACTTTGTAACTCATAGCCCCGCGATCGGCTTTTGCGGATTCCTCGCCGAAGCAGGTGCAGCACCGCGAGGCAAACGTGCTCGTGTACGTGCACACGCACACAGGCGCGCGCCCATACTCTTGCCGGCTCATTCCGTCGATAATAAGGCACGGGGGAATCTGAACGCGAATCGTCGTCCCCGTCGTCATGAGCCCGCCATCGCTGACATATTTATTAACTCGAGGCCGCTTATCGAGCGAATCGATTTTCGGCCGATTTCGGCCGCGCGCGACGCCCAGCATTAAGCGAGTCGCGAGTGTTGCGAGAGGATCGGCAGAGGAGCCGGGAGACCGCCCATGTCGAAGCGGAGAAGAGAGGGAGCAACGGGAATCGTATTATGAAAGTTTTATCGGCGCCTCGTGTCCGTCGCTCCCGAGTGGCGATCGTCGAGTACCGGAGAAGCTAATTGCGAGCTCTTGCGAGCTCTCGCGATCTCTTGCGAGCCAGCACGAGGCCGAGAGCCGAGAGCCGAGAGCCGAGAGCCGACGATGTACGCCTCGTTAAGGCGGTCCTTAAGGCGGTCTCGCGTTACTCGCAATCATGCCGCGAACGAAATTCCATCGGAGATCGTGCCCCGTGAGAAGAGAAAGGTGGAGATGGGCGAGATGGGGAGGAGGGGAAAGGTGCAAACGAAGGGCATAACAGAGTCTCCTCCCTACCGCTTCGCTCGCCGTCGTCTCTCCTCAAGTGTTTCCACTTATAATAACATTCCGAAACACGTAAATACACTCGAGTGGCATGAAGCGCGCTGCTGTAGGTCCGCCATGGAACGAACGACCGTCGACCGTCGATGCGAGCCGATCCCCTGCGCGCTGTACATACTGGCGACGCGGACGATGGTTAAAGGGAGCCTGCTCAGCCTGCCAAAGGACGACGGTCGACGGCCGACAGCCACTTCCCAACTTCCCTGTCTGCCGAACACGCTCTGTCGCCGCTTTTAACGGTCCCTCGCCGCCAAGCCGCCAAGCCGCGGCGTATTTTTTTCCGCTAGCCGTCCTCATCCCTCATCCACTCCTCCTTGTCGCGGTCCAGCCTCCAACCCTCCCCAATCGCTTCCTTTCTTATTCCGTAAAAGAATAAATGTCAATAGCGTGTCTCAGCAAGTATCGTGGAAAGTTCGAGGAAAAACTTTCTGTGGATTGTAAAGTTTCGTTGACGCGAGCTGCGACGAAAACTCGTGTCGTAACTCAGTACTTTCAATTGCAGGGTGTCGCGTTTCAAGATCGTAAAATGATTTGCCTATCTTAGAAATATCCCCCCGGAATGTCGAACGTTCGGGGAGAAATGATAATGGTCACCGAACGGTGGCCAATTTATTATTCATATCGACGTGTTTTCTCGCGTAAGTAACGACGCGCCGACGTTGACCAACGGTACCGAATCGTCGGCGCGGCTAATCGATAAATCAAATTCATTTTTCCCCCTCCGGTTATTGTCAATTTACGAGGAACTTAATGCCGCTGTTGGAATGTTAGCACCTAGCTGACGAAGCGCGGTAGTATGATCGTAAAGAGCAACGTTTAATGCCAGACGGACCGCCGAATGCCTGCGATTGGATATATGCTAATCAGATGGAAGCATATTTTTACGAGTTTCGTTGGCCGGCCCGTAATCCGCCTATGAATGGGATTACAACGTGTACGGCTCACTCACACCGATTCGGCCGGACGCTTTTCACCTTTTGCGCACGTAAGAGCGCGACAGTAGTAAAAACATCACGCGAGCCCGCCTCGTAAAAGCTGATGTAACGCTCGGCGCACAAGATCCGACGTTATAACACATTGACTGCTACATGAAAATCGGTAATGTTTCGCCACCCCAACGAATAGCACCTACCTCTTAAATTTATAATTTTCTTTCCGATTCATAAGTATACTTGTAATTTCGACTAATGATCGAGGAGGGATTAACGATAACTAACCTTAAGTGCATCGATAGACGACCATAATTAGCTTTGTTAGTATATCACATGCGAATAACGCATCAGTCAATGCGTTAGTATCATTGCGTCCACGTGACGAAAGAGGTGTTGAGACAGAACAGGGACATTGCGCAAATTCAGCGCACGATTCGCATTATGTACCCCGTTTTCATCATTATTCTCATCGTTATTAGAACCACGAACCCGACGCCAGGTGTGACGATTTGCTTTCACCGCGGACAACCGCCTTATTATCGTCCATAAATTCGTTTCCCATAAAGGCTCGACCAAGAGGCTGTCTTTTTCAAATCCCACGAGTCGATTTGTCCTGGAAAAAGGCTCATTGCACGCGACCGCGGCTCGGTACACGCCATTACGGCTGTTTCTCGCGAGCCTCGGCCTCGGCATGACGTAAGAGGCGCATAAGCGTGACGCGTTGGACGGCTAGAGCAGTATTAATCGGATACGCCGCGGAAAGAAATTCAGCCGCCACGTGGTCGTCCGTTGGTCTTGGCAATTGGCTTAAAAGGGTTTAACGAGTCGTCACGAGGCGGTCGTTCCACTCTCAGGTACCACGAACTACCGGATCGTTAACCGACCGCTTCTTTGCGCCGCGCAGAGCCAAAAGCGTGTTTTCAGATCTCATGCCGCGGCACGTAACGAGGAATCGCTCCGAGCGATCGTGACTATCGTTTCCTTCATCCTTCTGCGCACGACGTACGCACGGTAACGTAAGGCGATCCAGGCTGAAACGCCTACCCACCCTGCGAGTTACGATGCAGTGCTCTTACACGCGACACGTGAATCGGCCCTCTTTGCCTCGCACTCGCGTGAGACCGAACTTTCCCTTCGAGCGAGAATCACTTTTCGTGTCGTGTCGCGTATGAGGGTGAGTTGTTAATCTCGGTGGCGGCTATCATGTCATATTTTCGCCGCATTATAGCCAAGATAGATGCGTAATTCAGCGTTCAAGCTTGGACCGTATTGTTGTTTCTTTTAGTTTCGATCAGCTTTCACCAGGTTCATGCAATAAATTCTTTTGCCAGCTCCTAGACAACTCGGATGGTAACGACTAAAGTGTGTAAAGTTTTTCTTATCTTTTCTCCGAACTCCGGACGATCATTACCAGGTTGCGCGGGCGTTCTCTTCTTTTAGGACTAAGATCCCTCGACCTTCGTTCCCTCTACCTACCGGAAGGAAGTTGCAGGAATCTCGAACAAAAGACCACCCCAGGGCTGAGACATAACAGACCACCCCACCACGCTTCTTTTCACCATTTCTTTTTCCGTTGGCTTCTGCCGTTTAGCTCTGGCAGCATTCTAAATGCTTCCTGCTGCAAATGGCGGATTCATTTGCCTCCGTGCCCGGCTTCCCATTACTTAGCAATTATACCGGCATGTACGTTACAAAGCTGCTTGCTCATCGTCCGACCACCAAAGACTTTCCGCCTCCAGAGGTAAGCCAGAAACAATGAATGGACGCGTAATAAATGGCATTCGCCATGCATTCCGGCCGCGAAGCTCGCAGCCACGGCTTCGTTACGTCGTCGCGTTCAGCCTTAAAAGCTGACGATTCAATTTGGCGCATTGAAACTTTCAAGATCCAGTTGTCATCCTGAAAGATACGCGCCTTAATCGCGGCTCTCGTAATGACTATCATCAGGAATCGCAAGAAACCTCGCGACGAATGACGAGAGCTTAATAGCCGAGATGCATTAAATACTCGTTTATGACCGAATAATCGTTTGATAAAGTACCCGGTGACGTTCGGGGCCGGTTTTTGGTTGTCGAGGGCAGATTTTTCCTCCCGGTTTCCTGGTAATTGCACGCATTAGGCGTATCTCAATTACGCCGCCTCCCCAAGCGTGCAATTTTATCTTCTCTTCCATCGAGGACTTCGACAGGCCGACGTCTAAAAGGTCCCCGTGGAGACTAACGACGGATCGTTACGTCTTCGACCGACCACGAAGATTCACCTACCTAAAACAAAGTAATTACCGACGTCGTTTGCCGGTCTAGACAAACCCGGGGACGACGAGGCGAGCGCAAACATCCGGTTTTACCTGTCGCGATTGGGCAGCAGCCTCGACTCGTCTTCAGCTTCGACCGTTCATCCGTGCATAATCTCTTAATAAGGAGGTAATTGCTTAATTTCTGTTTTGCGCAGCGACGTCCAGTCCGCGGAGCACTCATTAAAACGTCCGATTTCTATTTTCCGTAGCCTAATTGAACGGTAGCCAGGTCGTGCGTTAACATCCTGTCAAGGACTGTCTAGAATTCCGAAACCCCGGCAACGTTCCGCTGACCGTCGCCAAAGCGACGACTGACAGGCTAGGAATTACGGATAAAGAGAAAATTACGATGTTTCCGTAAATAAGGTGAAAACGCGCGTGTTCGCTTCGTCACGCCGTTTCTCCCGAAAGACAACTTTCAAGGCGGTACGAACGAGAGAGTTTCGGATTTTCGGGGAAAGCCCACGCTAAATCGATAACACTTAGGTCGCAGTAAGAGTCAATTATTCACGACGCGCTTCCCGGTATGAAACGCGAACATCTGTCGGCGGATTTCGGAAAATCTCGCTAACCCTTACAAATCCTTCGTTCTTCGAGCGGAGCGCGAGGGAGGATTTATTCGAACTCACGAAGGATTTCCGTAAGTTCGCGTGGACACGATACGAGCGTAACGAGGATAAATATTTACTCGAACGAGCAGACCCAATGGTAATCCTGAATGGGGCTGTGGAAACGGCGTGAGATATAGATCTTACGGAGGGTGTAACTACCTACCTGCTTATGTGCCCGGTGTCTCGATACGACGCCCGCTCCGGCGGATTGTTCAGGAAATGCGGACGGGTTTCACCTAATACCGTGGATTAGGGTTTAAGGCTCTCCTCCGGCTATTCACTCGACGATACAATAAACGCGCCGACTATTGAGGGAACTCTTCTAACAGCACCGGTACCACGCGCGCGTATCGGCAGGTATAATAATCTTTCGTAACCCCGGGGCCGGAAGTGACGAGAATACGACAAGCGAGCGACGCATTGAAATCGGTGCCACTCGCGCTACAGATCACTGGGTCCTTTTGCCTCGAGTAATTTCACGAAATACGAGTCCTCACACATCCACCGTTCGTTGCGCTATGCGGATTAACGAGGACACGAAAACTAATTAGGCCGTTTCAGTAATAGCGACTGAAAGGACTAGCGATACTGCCTAGTTATTTCCATATCGAGAAGCGCAGGTGTAATGAAAGTCGAATGTTTTGGGTCTTTTCGCGTTCGACGGTGAAGAAGTCTTGAAGAATGTTTAAGGAGGACCTTGTTACGTGTTCTCAAAGATTCCAATTGCCGTTGGCGACGGCTTTCAACACTCCGTGAGATAGTTCACCGAGCGACCACTCTCTCTTCTGTGTACACGATCATTCGAAATCGAGGGCAAAAGTCGGTTGACTCTTCATTCTTGAATGCCGAGGGATTTTCGCGGCCGACAACGCTGGGACAGAGTAAAGAAACAAAACGAGCGATAGGAGAGACGACGGAGAAATAAGAGAAGAAAAGAGAAAGACTTTCTGGGAGTATGTATACCTGAAGAGGAATCCTTCGCCTCTTCTTCCACAAACGAAGAGAGGCTCGTTTGGAAGACGCGTTTTACGTGCGTCGTTTCTCAGCGGAGAACTCATTGTTCGTTGGCACGCAAAGTTTCACGGTCTCGAACGCTTAGCCCGTTTCGTTGGCACGGTGGACGCTGCAACACAATCCCACTTGTAACCTCAGACATGGCCAGAGGCGATTGTTACGCGTTATGGGTGGCGGGGCTCTGAAATAATACCTGGTGCCCTAACGCAACGCCCGCGCCGGCCGCGGCCGGTCGAAACAACTGGACGGAATCGAAGGAAGAGTCGCGGGACACCTATCCCAACGATGCGTCACATGCGTTCAAGCAGAATAGAGCTTGATATTCAAATTTGCTTTGGCGGCCTCAGGACCTATGGAACACCTGGGAGAACGAACGGTGCAAAAGGAGCGCGCGCAAGAAATATCTGGCGATGAATAATAACGTTTCGCAGCAGTCACCCTTCTCGTTAATTTGATCGGTACCGTTGAAAGGGTCGGATAGTTTGCGCCTTATTGTTAGTCGTGCCCCGGCTCGAGCTCGGCGTTCGCATCAAGACTCGTGGGCGGTTTTAATCTCGCGCTTCAGGGACGCCTTCGGAAACGTGCATAAATTTGAGACGAAGGGTCATTTAGAGTGGCGCGCCGGCGCGTGAGATCCGAAACGAATCCGTCGGTTCGCAGGAACTTCTTAATTATAACGCGAGCGAACTCTATTCCTCGACTACTGTTTAGCGCTCCCGGGTACGCATGCCGGGGCTCCTATAAATCGAGTTCCGTCCGGGTCTTAATACCGTGGCAAAATCAATTTACCGTGGGTGGCTGCTATACATATCGGGCCCATGCTGTAATTAAATTGTTACTTCGGGCAGACCGCACGCCAATCGACATGGGCGGCCACCGAACACCCACACACGCTCGCCGCGTCCCGTATTTATGATCCTCTTATTTCGGAGCGTGTCCTCTATTAATAACCCCGGCGTATTAATGAATCCGTGGAAGGGAATCTTCGCCTTCTTTCTTCCCTTGCGCGATCGCGTGGGCGGAAACGTCGTAGGCGCCACGAACGGCCACGTTAAAGTCCGTGTCCTTCTCAATATCTCCTTCTTCCTTACCCTCACCCACGGGGAATCTCAACTCCCGTACCCCGGATCTCGTGCTCATTTCTTTTTTTCTCATCGGCCGTGTTTTCCATCGACGAACGGATATGCCCTGCGTGTATTCTATTAATGAATATTCGAGCGGGATCAGTGAAATGCCGTGCCCCCGCGTCGAGGAACGTGTTCATCGCGTACGTGGTAGTGATCTACGCGATGCCGACGCAAAGGAATAAGGGAGAAGCGAGACGGACCGGGGGGACCGGGGAACAATTAATCATCCTGGATAGATGTTGTGTAATAATTTATTGATTTCACGATATCATGAATGGGAAATTATAGTCTCTGGTCAGGGGTCCGCTCTCGTCTTTCGTACGTCGGTCGGTGCCACGCAGGCTTTATTCGAAAGCATCTATCACGTTAGACCCTCCCCCGCTGAGCAATGGCAAAACATCGATCGTACGCGTTCGATCTACATACTCATTGCTGGCTGCCGCACGAATTATGTCTCTAACATTCCCAAGTTTTCCGGTGAATTTTGTCAAGTCCCGATTTATAACCCGTCGCCAGCATTTGCATGGCATTAACGCTCGCGACGACGTTTAGTCCACGCCGATGATGGATCGGCGCACTAAATTATTTTTCCCCCGCCAATCGATAACTCATTAAGCCGATTTGGCTTTTTGCGCGTCTAGACGATTTCTAGCTGCTTACGTAAGAGCCAGATATAAATCGAAGCGGATCAGGCCTGGGTTGCTGGTGGCTCACGGGCCACATTCCCCTTCTTCGATACGAAGAGAATACTTTACCGGATATAGGATAAGATGGAATAAGGTGAGGGTCGGTCAGAAGTGGAAGAAGAAGGGGAATATGGCCCGCGGGCCACCAGTTGCCGAGGCCTGGCATAGATCTTACACTGCGACCGGCGCATTATGCACCGTCCATTAGCATCGTCGCGGCGGCGGCAGCAGGAAAGACGCAGCCGCCACGCACGCGCGTCCCAAACGAGATGAATCGCGCGCGCGTCATAAATATACATTATACATACATCGCGCGATTCGGTGGCGTTCGCTCGGCGAGCTGCTTTTAGCTTATCTTCGGGGCCCTTCCCCGGCCACCCCGAGTGGAAGAGAGAGACGCCGAGGTCGAAGTGCTCCGTCTAAGAGGGTTCCTCGAGTGTCGAGGGACATCGCTGATAATTGGAAAGGGCTGACGTTTGTTTGGTCGGTCATTATGTAAATATTCGACGCCGACGCTACTCGAGAAGGTCCGAAACGGCCGACACTCTTTACCTGAAAGTTTTCCAAGTCCCCCGGACCCTCTCGCCTCTCGGATTCATCTACGCTTCTTTAAAAATGCGTCATTAGAGGAAGACGCACCGGCTCGTTCTCGCATATCGACAGAGCAGACGTTACCCCCGCCGGGAAAGTAAAGATTACAGGCGGGGGGAGAGATGACAAAAAAATGGTGCTTCCAAGCGGGCTACGTGAAGAGGCTCTTTTACCTGCTGACTTTCCGGGAACACGAGCGAAATCACGGATGCGTCTCGTGCAATTTATCAGTCGTAAAAGCGGTTCGCGTCGAAGCGTGGCACGCACGCTTCCCCGCGTAACGGTTAAAAGCAATTAAGCTTCGTCCTGCTGGATAAAGCCCCGCAGTCACTCTGGGGTTGAATTTCGTTCGCCGACCGCCGTCGACAAATAATTGGCAATAATGTTGGCGCATCCGGTGGCGACAGATGACATCGAGGCCTGGAGCGGACAGACCGAACGCTGCTATCCGCGTGCAACAAATTTTTGCAGAAGAAACGCCGCTGAAAATGTTACGCGAAATGCCCGAACTCTCTGGCGATGCTCGCACAAGTCGCGTAGCATGGCTCAAAGAACGCTTTGTGGCGAAAAAGATTACAAACTTGCATCGAAATCGTTTGCAACTAACGATGCGGTACAGAGTACACGGTCAGCAATCAGCGTACAGATTGACGTTTCAACCGGCGGTTTCGAAAAGCAATGAGTCCCGTCCTAGCGAAAAAAATGACAAAGTTGCCGGGAGACTGTTTGATATGATTGACGGCATGCAACCGTGCTATTAATTGCGAGGGTAATTTTGTTAAACAGCATGCACGGAACGCCGAAACGTCACGATTTAACGATACCATTGTCTCAGGCAAATGTCCGTGAAGCAATAGCGAAGGTATTGCAGCCTGAAACCTGCGATTCTCATAACAACATCAATTCTTCCTACTTTTATTACTTCGCCCTTAGCTTAAATACGATCGGTATGAAATAAATTGACGATCCATGATCGATATGCAATTTGTATAAATCCTCGAGGGAGTTGTATCCGGAAGACAATCGTCGTCCGAACTTGCGTCGGATGGAAGTTATTATCGCACCGGCTCGACGTCGGCGGTTCATCGCCGGAGGAATAGCTTAACGGAAGCTATTCGATGCAAGGCAGCCTGGGGTAAGTTGTATCCGGCCGCCGAAAGAGCAACACGAGCGCAGATTGCTCGACTACCATTCGATTGCGAGCGCGAAAGTAATTAAGCCAGACGACACGAAAGTTCCTCGGGACATAACGCCGGAATAATTTTCGGCGATGGCGAAACGAAGCGAGTCTCATTCTCAGCGATGTCTTTAATTATTTATTATTATATTATCCCGGCACGAACTCTCCGAGGCCAGGTGGTGGTCCCCGCTCCGATGGGTATTAATCGTCCGGCGCGTCGACTCGAAACCCGAAATCGCTGCGAGCGCACGACTATAGTTGCGTTGTATACCGAGGCCGCTTTAACGGCTATTACGCTCCATTAATATATCACTGTATCGCCGCATCGCGATTCAACTTCCCAGTCGCATCTTTTACTTCTAATTCAGAAGCCCTGTAATTACCGGACGAGCATTTGGAAGCGAGACAGCTTCATTAAAGTCGCGCGATCGTCCGAGGACCATCTCGTGGATCGATACTGCCGATCAATTCGCTGTCGACGTTCCCTTTTAATCTGACAATGAGCCCGCAACGTTCGAAGAAACGATAGTGAACGGAGCGACGCCATTACGAATGCGGAATAGAGTAGGTTTTTTACCTATCATCATTAGCCCCCGCTTTCACTCGCACCCTTTCAATCTCATCCAAACGATCCCTCGATAGCGACAAGAAGTCTCGGTCTGGCGCGAGGAAATCGGCCTGTCGCGGCGCAGACTCTTTACCCGCTTCGAGTGGCTCGGTAAATCGTCCTCGCGCCATTATCGACGCATTACCGCTCTATATAGAGCGGGCCAATATGTACGTAAGCGCGCGCGAATCCGATAGGGGTTATTCCGGCGATTTGACACAGTTTCACCGTGAAGACAGCTTGAAAGACACCGCGTGAGTTACGGCCGCCCGCGGCAGTTATCTCCTGCAGCTGGGATAATAAAATTGAAATCGCATTGTGCTGCGCGGCGCTCCGGAGGCGCAGCAATCAACGTTACTTTTATCGTTCAGAGAAACGTGCCGGCCGGCGTACTCCCTTCGACGCTCATCTCCTCGTTCGCTGGCGATCTCCGCGTTTCGTCGTTCCCGGCTTACGAGGCCACCGCGTCGTCCGTGTCGAGCTCACGTTGATCGTAAAACGGAAATCCTACGACAAATTGGCCGGCCTCCGTTGAGGATAGCGAAAAATGATACGCGCGTGACGTCGTCGTCGAGCCGTTCGGAGTCACGTGGCCGCCCCCTTTTATCCCGGATCACTTTTTCTCTCGATCGAGCCTGTCTGTTACGGAAACCCGCGCAAGTGTTCTCCGAATACCGATACGGTTTCCCAGTCTCACTCCCGTTTCGTGTCCCGATAACGGGGCGCGTTCCGCGACTTTATTTGGCCCGTAATAATCGTCGAAATAGCGATTTCGTGTAGCGATCGGCGCGCTGTCATGCCGATGGAACGCGAGTGTGCCACCTTTTATCTCGAGTCCGCTCGCGCACGAGTTCAACCTCGTTTTTCGAATCGCGTAATATACGACCACCTGGTACTTACGAGGTAAGCTCCGTTTCGGCTTTATCAAAGTGTCACGATCGATGCACTCGGCACGCTGCGCGTGACGTCATCGGAAGCTGACGATGAGAAAACGTACGTGCGTCTAAGAAATTGGTGGCGTTCGATAAGAACAGAAAGAAGCAAATTTGATAATCTCTTCTTCGAGGCTTAGCCTCGAGCACGTTGCGCAAACGGCAGGGTCATTTTCAGGCCGGCACTTAATACGATGACACTTTCTCGTCGCTTAACGTTCGGATTGTATGCCGTTACATACAGCATCACGCTTTTTTCGCAGGCAACGTGCACGCTCGCCGAGTCGCCGACTCGAAGCGCAAGCCGCGCACGCGAGTGTTGCGTGCTCGCGGCAATTCGTCGTACAATTGTGCACGTATTAATGTCACCTCGGTAATATTTTCTTGAGGTAAGCGTGCACAGCGCGTCAGCGGTCGTCATGAAAAAGGCAAGAAAGTGCACGCGAGCGAAGCCAGCGGTACCGGGTCACGTAATGGGTACGGACACGTCTCTAGAAATTCTTCCCTGTCCCTTTTACTGACAAACCGAGATTTCCCTCGCAACTCCAATATCCAATTCGTCGCTCTCGTTTTCTCGTCCTAGTCGCAGTGAGCTCCCGTCGCTCTCCAGACTCTCCTCTATCGAGTCCGGCAGGCTGCGGAACGAGTTTCGCGGCAGCAAACAAAACCAACGATCCGGTCCCCACGGTGCGCGAGAGAGTACGCGACCGATTTTTAATAATGTTTCAATGCTTCATTACGCGACAACGATCTACCGGCGTGGCGCGGGACATAATAACCGACGCGGCGATAGATTAATTAGCCATAATTAACGACAATTATTAATGCGTCCCGAGATTCTCGTTATCACCCCATAAATAGTTTACTCGGTAATTTTCACGCATTAATCCCGGCCGACGGGTCCCCGCGCGAGGATCGAGAATTAGCGATAGGCAGCAACGATATTTCTTGCCGGGCTTAGTGATAATTCTTCTCCGATCACGATATAGAGCGAGTGTTATCGTTCGCTTTCCGCAGAGTAAGTATATCGGGCACGTTTCTCGAGAGGATGAAATTCCATTCGTATCTGGCCTGTAAACAGTACGGTTTTTAGGATACTCGATCGCGCCCCTTCGAGGCGGACTGAGCCGTGGACGACAAAGAGGATCGCCACGCTTTCACGCGGCCACGGGCATCCAAGGGAAGCTGCCGCCTTGAAAAAGGTGTTTAGGGCAGTGTGAATTTCTCAAAGGATTGCCGAGGGAGCCGCGGCGGCATCCTTGAGATCCTCCAGATCCTTCCCGAATCCGGGATAACGCCCGGCAAAGAAATTAAGAACCCGTAAAAATGGTGCAAGAGGCAATAAATGCCTTTTCGCCAGCTGCCCCGTGGGTCTCTCTTTCACGTTCTCTTTCTTATCCGGGATTTAAGAACTGCACTTACCCGACATTGCATCACGGTAACTTTCATAATTTTTGAGAACGCACGCGAAGGCTAACGGCTGCTGAAATAAGGTAAACACAAATTGTCGGCACGATCGCTCCCGGATAATTGAGTAGCGCGCGCCTTACCGGGCAGGATAAATGCTTTTCTGGAAGAGGCCACCGCACGATATCGATGATTGCAATTTAGCCATTTTCACGGGAACACGCCGTGAGCCGAGATATCGCGGCGGCGGCGGCGGCCGTCTCTCCCGCATTGTGCCCAATCGTCAGCGTAATAATAAATTACTACAAGCTCTCGGCGCGACGGTCAATTTGCCGACGAACAACTCCCGGTCTCTCTGCATCCGGACATTACCAGTTTCTTTTTATCGTTTCCTTTTTTTT
>OZ012644.1:8076837-8196956 GCA_963942575.1 Priocnemis perturbator
TTTCCCTATTTTTCCAGTCAACGTACAACTTTGTCCAGCTCTGTGCAGATTTGTATTTCTTCAGAATTTTCATTCTATACACTCGAAATATTTTCTAGATGAGTGTCCAGTTATAGTAATGTGAGTCTTCGTTCGACGATAGACGATTAATCTTGACGATATTCAACCGTGAAGATAAAGCTGATACAGTTGAGCTACGAAAAATGTCGAAATAGCACTGAGCCCCATCGCACGTTTGACGTCGCGTCGTGGGTGGCTCGAAAACTGACTTCACTTCTATCAATCCGTCCCTGAGTTCGCTACACTACTCGACCTCGGACCCACCTGAGAGCAATCGATACAAAGATATCGTATAATCTCACGACGCCGGCCGAATTAGAGGTCCAGCGTGGCTTTAATTGAACCCCCTGAATAATGAAGGCTGATCAAATGATACGAGGATGCTGTCACCGAGGCCACGGCCCTTCTCGTCCCTCCGCCGAACGCGGCTGATGGATGTCGATCGGACTAATCTGCGCGTTTCTCGCGAACAAAGATCAATCGTCCGGCAATAGCGTTGCCAGATTTCGATTGCGCATCGCTCGTCGAAGGCGGCGCGAGAGCGGACGATGTGTGGTCCAGATATTCAATTTCGTGCCGCGGCCATCGTCTCTTCCCCACAGCGGTGCACGCGGACGAATAAGGACTCGGTCGCAAGATGAATTGCCCGCCGCGTGGCGACTTTGCAAATCTAATGATTTATAGTGAAACGTGGTCGCTCGCTCTTGCCTCTCTTCGAGGAAGGCCACAAAGGGATGGCACGGATTATAAAGAACAAAAACCATATCGAAATACTTTTCCGCCCGACTAACGAGCTTCACGACGGTTCTTCCAAGCTCTCGAATCGCGTCTTAACGACCGGCCTCTCCCGGTATGAGTAATTGCAATCGAGCCTGAAATAATTAACCTGCCTCTTTCTCTTTCCCTCCCCGCTGTCTCCCTCTCGCGTACTTTTCTTTGTCCCGCCGCGATCGCACGAACGGCCGAGAGAAGAGGGGTACTGTTGAGGTACAACCACCTACATTACGAACGTGAAACACGTAACGGATTGTGGTCACGTAGCGCGGAACTTATTGCGAGTCGATGCGTTATCGGAACAGGGGAGAGTCGTGGCGCGCAATTAACGAAAGAGATGCGCGAAACGACCTGGGGTGGCCTCGTCCTTGTGGACAGTTTCATATTCGTGTGCGTGTGAGATACGTGCCTTATAAGATTCTTTTGCTTTAAGGGTTCGGTAGGTTTCATAAAGCATGAAACGGCGGAGCGTTCATAAATCGAGGTGGGAGAGCGCGTGCAGAGCCTTAAATTGCAATGATAATCCGCTTGATATCTTTGTCCGATGCCTTAGAATTATGTCCGACAGATCGGTGGTTCGACTTTCTACCGAAATTCATCATCGGCATGCGAAATAATCGATCGCAGCGCGCGGGTCTGCACCAAGGGCGGTGATCGCGTTCAGATTGCGATTGCGAAGAACGGACGGCCTTCGGGCGACGGTATCTGCGATCGGATCGATTCGGTCATCGTTTCTGCCTATCCTATGATAACGTCTCCGCAACGGGCGACGTGTACTTTCGCCGACGTGATTTCGTCCCGTATCCGCTCCATCGTCTTTTCGCCGAGCTGCAAAGGTTCGTATCGTCGCGTGTCTATTTTTTGCACAAACAACCTGACGTACTGATAATGACGGCCAAAATAATTTGCAGACAATTAACAGATATCGCACGACGCTGATTTCGAACTGATGCCGACGTTTTTATCGATGCCTCATTATCGTAGGAACTATGTAGTTCTTTTTATACCCTAATTGCCGGGAATACAGTTAAGCGTACACGTTTCTCAGATACTCATGGCCTAGTCAAGCGGACGTAATTCATGTCGCGCGTGTAACAGGATCGCTTAAGCACTTGGCAAATTCCAGACAATCTTCTTCTTTCAGGATAATTCCCGCGGAGCGGTCGATTGTCGGCGCGCTGAAAAACGGAAATTTTCACGGTGATCGGATGTCGAGCGTCGCAAAAAGCAGAAGCTCCGCTAACCTTCATTCTTGATCCAGACTAGCCAGATACAGCTTATATAGGCTACAGCCGGAAATCGTTATAAAAGCATGAACGGGATAAGTCGAAAATGTAGAACGAATCTTCATCACGATTTTCGCCGCACATCTTGTACAGAGCGGCGATTAAACCGACGGT
Organism: Priocnemis perturbator; assembly: GCA_963942575.1. Lineage (NCBI taxonomy): Eukaryota > Metazoa > Arthropoda > Insecta > Hymenoptera > Pompilidae > Priocnemis > Priocnemis perturbator. Next base: position 8,079,072 of record OZ012644.1, read on the forward strand.
TATCGCACGTCAGTTCCTTTAATCGAATTACTCGAATAAAGAAAGCGAAACTCCGAAAATCGTGGTTCACTTTGAGTAAGAGATACGAGTGCCCCCGACAACGTCCCTACCACAGTGCTCATTAACATCTGCCGCAATTTTCGCAATAATTTATAGCAAGCCCCACAGCGAGCCGCACGCTGCGCCCTTAATTCCGAAATTAATCTCCAACTCCGACGGCGCGCATCCGATTAATCTGGAATCGAAAGTGCGCTACCGAAGGGAACGATTACGCAAGGCCCGGCTCTGGCGTTCGACGCAAAAACGGACTTACAAATGCGCGGAGCACGCGAAGACGTTGACAAATGAATCCGCGCGCGGTGATATACGACACGGGCGAAGGTAACGAGCGCGTACTAGGAGCCAGCTCAAAATCCTCCGTCCACCGCACCGGTAGCGGACTCTTTAACGTGCACCTTCCTCGAGAAGGTGGGACAACATGCAGTTACGAGCTCGCACTTCCGCTGACAATCGAACAAATGACGCATCGCGACAGGTAATCAATTTCTCACCGACCGCGCGACCGTGCAATCTGCGCGAATACTTTGAAAAATATTGTTGACAAAGATTCGGAGAAACATCGCTTCTGGCCGTGTTCATAGGTGTCGCGCGAAAAGGAGGAAAAAGTTGTGGGACGTCGGACATGCAAAGACGAGGGGCGATATCGCGGAGAACGGTGTCTGAGAGAGGTGGGGAAAGGAGTGAGAGACACCTTGGGAGATTCGGAGCCGGCTTGTCGCGCCGGTAAATCGCGGCTCCATTTATCACCGTTCGCATCATCCATCTCGCCCAGCTGGAAATCTCTATTTGCATGCGGCTTATCTGGTGTCAGGCCGGGGACGGCGTACGGCGGACGGCGACGAACCGCGAATTCCTGGTCTTCCCGTTCGCAGAACGAATCGCTCGGAAATTAACAGTCTCTCTCTCTCTCTCTCTCTCTCTTTCTCGAGTGCGCTGATTCTGCTTGAACCGCACCGAGTATGTACCGGGCCAGTGCCGAAGCGGTACGGCACATGGAACCGCCCCACCGTACGCCGGGTAATGGTAATGCGGTAATACGCGACTTTCCTTTCTCGTTAAAGTTTGATTTAAGCGGCTCGTCTCGACGTTATGGATGAACGTGCATCGCGATGCATGCATGCGGATTGCAACCTCCATCTACTGGGTGATTCTACAGAAGCTTCTCTATGGCACGCGTATTTTCAAAGACGCCATCGACGGTGTCGGTAGAAGATCGAAATTCTTCGGCGCAGAGACTGCTTCTATTAGGGAAGAATTGTGGACACAGGTGTCATTTTGTTTGCGCGTCTTCTGCGACCGAACTAAACACTGATCGCATTGGTTGACGCGATGAAGAAGAGAAGATATATTCATTAAACTTCCGACATTAGGACAGCGACGCGACTCTCAGAATTAATGATGCACGTCGCGCGGATACCGCTAGTTTAATATAAATCGCATTAACGATGCCCCTGACAAGAGGACGCATGCTACGTCCGCATTTTACATTTTAAAGGTACCGGCCGTGGTAGCGTGTTCTGAGTAAGATCTCAAGACGGCATTTCCGGGGGTGAAGGCTTACATGGCGCAAAAGCCGAAAGATCGCGAGGCAGAATTGATCGAGTCGCAAGAAACACCCCGTATACACGTTTTCGCCGCAGCCGTTCTACAAGCCGCCGGTACACGAGCTGTATGCCACGAATACGAAATCCAGGCATATGCCAACATCGGACCGGCCGAATCGTCCAAGATTCATGTTACACGACAGCCTTAATTTTCAAAAGCGATTACGCACGGGCCTCGGATAAAATCAAAGGAGAACCGGTCGCACACGCGAGCGAAAGCCCTCTCAGCTTTAATGCCCAACGATCCGCCGTAATACAGCGAGGTAGATTAACTCGTAATTGCGTTCATTACCGTAGAATTTGATTCGGGACTCGGCGCGGTGTTAACGTTCGCCGGAAAGACCGCCAACTGACCGCTACCGTTACGCGCTCAAAGTGCAATTAGACGATAATTGACACTGACTCTCGACCCGAACGGGAGCAGTCGGGTCTGAATTCCGAATGTCGAGGCATTGAAATCAGTCTGAGACGCGACTACGAATTTCCGCAATTTGCGAGACCCGATCCGCTCGTCGGATTTCGGAGATTGTTCGATCGGTGCCGTGAATGCCCACGTTGGAATTCGTTGATTGCCGTCGGAGCATGACAATAAAGGTGGAGCATGACGATAAAGGATAGTCAAGTCGGAGTGACATGGTCGGCCGGCGATAATTTATAAAGATACGCGGCTGCGAGTGACCCCACCTTGATATTAATGGCTACTCCTCGACCCAGCCAAGATTAATAGACGCTCGCAAGCGTTCGCCTTATACGTTGTAGGTTGTAGGGCGTGCGTACGGAATGCAAAGTAACCTACATCGCGTGTAACTTTGTCTCTTCCCGTCCGGCGATGATTGACGGTCGGCCGACATGCGCCGCGAATAACTTTATTGATCAGACTCCCGCCGACGTCGACGTTTAATGCGCTCTCGCGGCTCGACTCGGTTCTTAAGACGATCGCGAGAAGCGACTGAACGGTGGCTCCGCTTTAAGCGGTACATTAGCCGCGACTTCGGAATTGACACTGGCGGCGAGAGTGGCCGGGATGATTGACGCGACACAATTGATTCGCTTAATTTATTCCCGCAAAAGCGGAGCATGACGTCTCGGAAATTTCGACTGCCCCGAAACAGCGTGTCGATATAATTGCGACTTGTTCTTTATTTTTTTTTCTTTTTGCCTGCAACAGTACCTCTTTGCTTGGAAGGTCAAGAGACGAGACGAGGAGGAGAGAAAGGGACAATTGGACTCGCGTCGGCATTACGTGTGCTGCTAGTTATGTAAAGACGTCGGGAGCATCCGTCTCGAGGTCTATTCATAGCGGGTGAACGCTCGGAAATATTCGAAACGAGAGGAGGCGAGAGTGAGCAGCACGTGGGAACAGGGTAGGGCACGTGCCTCGTGTTGCTTCGCCAACTCCCGGTGAGCAGCGAACTATTTCCGCGTGACGAGGAAATTGTTTTCTGTGCGTCCCGACGCCGCGGGAGACGAGTTGGCAAGGAGTCGGGTCCCCTCGCAGCGGGTGTTGCCCGTGCCGTGGCCTACGATTGCTCTTTTTCACATTCAGCTTATTTTCACGTCGTCTGCGTCAACATATTAATCCGTTCTACTACGACGAACTTCGTTACAGCGTTTTTACAAATATCAGCTATTATCTATGATGATCATTGGGAGGATGACAAATTCCATTTCTCATTACTACCACAGACAAGGTTCACCATATGCACAAATCATCTTATGGGGCTATGTAACGTATTTCTTGTCTGTGTTACTACTGTGCCGATGTTGCGGTCACTGCACCTTTTTTTTATTAAAAATCCCCTTATTTTTAATTTTTATTTACATTCCGATCGATGCCAGTTTCCAACATATCAGGATATATTGAAAGAGTCGTTTCTTACTGGCCATTTAACTAGATCATCGTTGGCGCAGGAGACAGATCCGACAAGCGGCCGAACGGCCGAAGTCGAGGCTCGGCAAAAGGAGGCGCAGAAAATGTGGTAGCCGGGAAAAAAATCGAGGCCGGCCGTCGCTCGATCATCCCGGGCAGTCGGCTTCCAGCGAACGAGAGGCCAACTAGCCGCAGGTGACACTTGGGAGCCCGCGAAACGAATTAGCCATCGTGGCAAAAAAATGGCGACTATTCCTAGTCCTCGAGGCCACGCCGAACTCGTTCGGCGGGCGGCAGGTGCGAGGCATTCGTGCGCGGCTTTGAGATATTGAAAAAAAGTATGCAGAGATACCTAGGATGACGGGCGAGCGACTTGCTCGCTCCCAGCGTTCGACTGTCTGTAAATAGTCGAGAAGCAGTCGGACACGCAACGTGTCCGCTTCTAATCTTAGACATTCTTTAACGGGGCACCTGTCAATGTAAAACGCCGCAAACTATCCGAGCGGACCAACAAATTGCTACGTCGAACTGAGGGAAGTCGGGGGTTGATTGCGTGTTGCACGAAGTCGCGGCGAACCGTTAGCGCGCTGGAATTTCCGGATTTCGAGCGTTACAATGGACCACGCGGAATGTTCGCTTCGCTCGATGCGCGGGCAATTATCTTATTGTTCGATTCTCGCCTCCGATTTATCGGCGCCCGCTCTCGTCGTCGACGAGCATTATCGATGATCGGGGCTGCGGTTTACCGGAGATCCGGCGCGCTACTATTTCGCCTCGACATTCGTCTCGGTTCGCCGACTACGAATAGCCGAATCCTTTTTCTCGTCTCGCATTTCGCGATATGCCGTTTCACCTGCCGAAAAATGGCCGAGGCCGGAGGGTGCGGGGAGGTGAACGAAGCGTCGGCCGATATCGAGGGATCCTAGGCATCCACTGGTCTACACTTTTTGCCCGTCTCGGCCGGCCAGAAGAAATCGGGATATCCGCTAATACGTTTCTCGAGTCGGGGATCACCTGCCTGCCGCCTCCTTTCGTCCTTGGATAATTGCGCCAGTCGGGATCCCGAATCCCGAGTATTTCTACGTTACTAGCACAGCGGCAGGATTTCGAAAAATCCACGAAATCCCATCGACGACGACTTGGACCGGTACCCGGCGGATAACCCACAATTAGCCGTAGGTCTCTTAAATCAATCGGCCCACGAGTCGGCCCCCGTTACTCGCAATTATGTTTAATTACCGGGAATGGTGCACATATTGATACTTGCGTAAGCAGGACCTAATTAAAAATTGAGCCTCGCTTTCTCGTAAATTGCGGGAAACTTTGGCCAGCTGGCCCGGCTGACAGGGATCGACCTACGCCGCTGCTTCCGTCCCGCCGAATATCGGGGAAGCTCGCGTACTCGCGTAAAGATTGTTCGCTCGACGCCGGTTATTAACGAGGCAGTAAACTCCTCGCGCAAATTTTATTATCGATGCCTGATATAGGTGACGAGATAGTTTATCGGCGATCATTAAATTAAGAGCGGCAACAAGATACGCGCTTGCATAGCCTGCTCGCGAGATAGTCGGCTCGTTAATTTCACGCGATAACTCACGTGCGGCTCGGTCCGATCGCGAGCGAGCGTTTCTGAGAATCGATCGCATCGGCATCGGCATCGGCATCGGCCTGTCGGAATCCGGACTGTCGCGAGGAAGTCCGTCGACTTCGCAGAAACGCCTAAATCTCGTTCGCCGGCCCCAGACTCGGTTTCACGAAATATACGTTCACCTGCGGATGACAATCTGGCAGCGGAAGGCGTGCCCGCGCGGGCGCAGCTCCGTGTCGCCGATATATTCCCTGCCCGTTCGGCCGCCGACTGCTCGCCGTATGGCGGCGCAACGTTGTGTACCGTTATGTCGTAGCGTGCGGCACGTGCTCGTCGTCAGCACGACTTCGGACTGCGGTCAATTCCGAAGAGTGCCAGGGCTCCGAAATGACAATGGGACGAGATTTCGCGGGAACCCCCGCGTGGCAGGTTGCACGGAGAAGGAGGGAACCTCGGAAGTCGTCCCAGCGGCTCCTCGGGACCACCTGTTGGGAGAAAGCGCGAGTGGATATGGTTTCACGTTTTCCAACGGCACAAACTCGCACGCATTGAAAATATCCGCCAGCGGATGCATCTTCCTTGAACACGACGGCGCCTCGATTCAATTGATCTTCCGACGCGTCGTCGCGAGGGTGCGGCGAGTACATTATACTATACAGTATACAGCGTGCGCGAGTCTGAATTTATTCATTCACGTGCGCGCCGCACGTGACTCAACCCGTAAAGTGCACTTTGTTTCGGGCTTGCCTAGCAGTAATAGAAACGGCCATTTGATCGGGACGCGCGCGGAATATCGACGAGAGGTCGAACGTCGTGGAAGCGGTCTTACGGCGAACAATCCCCCGTGCCTTGATTTCTGGCCGGTCGATCGCTCCAAGTGCATTCGCGAGTAATGGCCGGGGTAACAACGTGAGTAATCTGCCTACGCAATTTTACTGTATCAGCTCGAGGCAGCTCTTACTCGCCGTTCCTTGTTTCCTCCCCCTCATCCCTCCGTGCCCGGGTCCGCTCACAACGCCTTCCCTACCCGCTGTGCCGTGCTTCCTTGACGTCACTGGCCGTATGTTTCATTCGCACGAACGCTCGTGGCGGCCACGACAAGTTTGTGCGTGCAAAAGTCAGCGTGAAGTCGTAACGACCGGGTCGCCCCAGTCGAGAGCGACCGACACGCACGCTCTGGCCGCGGGTCCTCCCGCGCTCGTGCATCGTGCACGCACCTACGTGCATATACGTATGCGCCATGTGTACCGTATATACAGGGTGGCACACCGATGCCGTATGCTTATTCCAAATTTACCAAAAATAACGTGAAAACGATCAACAAATTTGTTTAACCTACACTTCATAGACTGTTGTCAGTCTTGAGTAATTCAATAGATATACATCATCCATCCATTCTCCATGAGGATATACTTTGATTTTTACTACACCCCGTATACCAATTACATAATTGCAGAGAGTACACGCTCGTATGTACAAATTTTGCCTTGCGCCACGTTCCTTTCGTGCCGTTCGTCCCGATTTCGGTACTCGCGAATCCGTATCTCCGAACCTGACAGGTTGATTTGGTAGGCCTGAAACGCTCGTAATGGTACGCATTCGACATATTCACGAACAAACCGGTGTTCACCGAAAGACACAACCTCAAAACCGAAAGATTGCACACATGCAGGAAAGTTTAATCTGTATCATTAGCGCGAGCAAATGTAGATAATCTATTAATTTCACTTAATAACCGTGTACATGTAATTATTTGGAACACTGATGAAATAACATAGCTGCGCAGTTTTTGCATAGGTACCGCACATACATAAATATATTCGCACTGCCGCACGCGCGTGATTTTCGCGCACGGCCCTTACGCGATCACGAAAGCGATTGCGTATTGTTATTATATACGACATTACGCTCGCGATATTATACGCCTATCCAATGGGCCGAGATAACGAGGTCGCGGTCAAATGAAAAAAAACACAAAAACGTTAATGCGCACGCGCGTTACGGAGTCAGTTCCGAAGTCGTTCCGTCAGAATTATTGTCGAGGAGATCCTTTGCGTGCCGTAAAATCCGCCTGCCGCAGTACATTAAGAGGACGGTCCGCGAAGGATGAGAGGCGCGACCCATTATTAATGGCTATAAATTAATATAAGAAGGACTCGGCATTAGGTCCCGCGCGTTTGTGTTGGCGCGCTTTACGAGCCAGACCCGGACGACGCACCCGCGGCTAATCGTTCAAATCGTAAACCAATACGCACGGCGTATCCACTAAATCAGGCTTATTTACGCATATACGCTCCTACGAGATGTCAGGCACCGACAGTTGCCGAACAAAGTGCATAATCTCTCCCTCTGGGCGATAACGAGATTTCAGGCTGAAAACGTGCTCGTTCGCCGGCTAATATTTTGGCATGTACCGTTGTCCGTGCGCCGCGGGGGTGAAACGGCGCAGTCTCTTTCCGCCCGTATCGAGCACGAAATTACGAGCACGCGAGGCTGCGACGTATTATGTCGCGTCTCACGAAAGCCAACATTATTCCGATGCTCGGGGGTCACCGACGCAAGGTGCAATTCGACTAACGAACCGACCCGGCTCCGATCACGCGCGTCCGCAAAAAACGTCGATGAAATCGGGGGAATCGCAAAGTGGCCGTCGTGCGTGAACATTAAAATCGAAGAGAAATCTCGAACATTAGCGTAAGGGTAATGCCCAGCTGCGGGCGGAACGCTTCTGCGAAGAGCACCTTGCGCCGAATGTCGGAAGTGCAACAACAGGGTCGTCTTAACTTCGCATCGTCGGAATTGAGTTCACGAAAGTCGAGTCGGGTCGAAGAAAGCTGAAACTTCATTTCCGCGTATTCATATAAAAGGCCGTGATCTTTTGAGCGGCATATTTATGCGTGTATGTACGTATGCATATGTGCGCGCGCGTGCGTGCGGACGTGTATGTGAGGACGGGCAATATCGTTCCCAGCGAGGAATCGTAAAGTCTCTTACATGGAGGATGGAGGGACATTAAAATCAGAAGGAAACTGTGCGCATTAGCGGAAGGGTAATGTCCGCCCGGAGGCAACGTGCAACTCCTCTCGAGTAACGCGCACGACCCACCGCTCGGTCGAAGGACAGCAGGGTCGAATCAGTCTCGTGCACGTCACCGGAATCAAGTTCACGGAGTCTGATTTACGCCGTGGAAACTCGTCGGCGGTCTTTGTTGCGCGGCCATGTTGTAATCTGGATAACAACATTTTATAAGTATACTACAAACTTAGCCATACTAAGTACATGTATATAGCGTATTGTACACGATGAATTGCAAACTGTCAGATTGGAAGAAACTCAGCATTTTCTGAGACATTGTATCAAATTATAAGAAGGCACTGACAAAAGACAACTCGTCTTACAATGTCTCTAATGATGAACTCTCTTAACTTGTCCCATTACTTCTTACAATGTATACACGATTTTAAGAAGCGCGTAGAACCAACAATCCGTGATTTTTCTCGGAATCACGCGCACACACACACATTTGCGCACGTGCAAATCGTCTGTGTACAGACTGGAGGCAGAGCAATGGCGATCATTACTTTGGCGAGAACGCTTAATGCCACGGTGCGGCAGCAAGAATGACTTCGGTACAATCGAGATAATGTATGTCCTTGGAAGAGTCGCCATGCAGTTGGCCGGTGCTCCCTTTAATGCGAGTTATTACCAAGCGTAACCGGCCATTTGGAGGTTGATTCTTGCGTGGAAGGCGCACGATTTGCAATCCGCCGGTGTAAACGCGGCTTCGTACGCGGGTGGGGATGCCGAAGCGTGGCAGAACGTGCGCCTCTCTCGAACGAACGGACGCCTTCAGCGCCTCCGGTTAAAACGATTATCTTTCGTTCGTGGCACATCAACGAGTTCGAGGCCTTCGACGGGCAAAAGGGCGGGATGCTTTGAATGCCGGTTACGATCGGCGCTGGCGTTCCGTAGTTTTTTCCCTCTCCCTCCTTCGGCCACCCCGCGTTTTAGCATCCTCGCTTCGCCCCTCTACCGTAGGTTACGCTGTTCCCACGGGCGACGTGTCGATCGTTTCGTAGCTCGGGCCTAGATCCTCCCGACTCCCGACTGCCCGACTGTCATTATCCGCGCTCGACTAGCCGGCTACCGACGAGCGCGTCAGCAATTGCGCGAGTAATTTACTCGAGGCGCACTCTCCACAGTGTATTTTTCTCCTTCTTCCCCGCTTCACTGCTCTTCGCCTCTCTTCGCTCACCCTCGTCATCATCCCTCCGGAAAGTCAACGGTGAAGTTACTTTTCATTGCGTTACAAAGCTGGCTAACGTGGCATTACGCTCGAGATAAAGTGACTCTTAAGGAGAATCATTCGCACTAGCGCCCGTATAATCGTCCCTCTGCTGTCGCTGCTCTTCTGTATGTAATGACGCTGACGTGACCGTTGCCAGCGCCACTCTGGCCGCCCATGCCCGTCATTATATCTGTCCTGTCCCGATCGACTTGCTCTGCTCCGACGATTCCATCGTGACTCGGCTATGAGGGCAATATTTTCCGGCCGGTGCTGTTTTACGAGTCACAAAGTAAGGCCCGCGTTGCATCTGTAATGAAGAAGAACCCTGCCAATGGGCAAGCGTCTATAACATATTTGACCACCTTTTTTTCCCCCGCAATCTCGCTTCACACGAACGTCTCGAAATAGCATACTGTCCGGATTTCAGCAAGAAACGTGTCTGCCCATTCGCGCTTTCGTCGCGCCGACGCGCGGCGTACGGTATTATAATGTAAACGTCAAGACACATTGACCGCACATTGACGAGAAATTTGCAATGCAAACTAACGCCCGCCCGCCCGAACGCTTATTATTCTCCGCGCTTACCGTTTCCGATCGATTTTTATCACTGGCACACCGCGCGACGCCTGACTTTCTCAACCCGCCCGTCGGGCATCAAGTTTTCCTCGTGTCAACGACCAAGTGGCCGTGTACGCACTGTCAATGAGGTACGAAAGGTATCATTACATTAGCAACGCATCGCCTCCGCGTGGCCGTAATGATGCAATCCATATTTTATTACGTTTAATACGAGGGACGACGGCGTCGTCGGCCGTCGGTGGAATTAAGGAATCGTTCGTAATTCGGCGTCGTCGAGGTGGCAGATGCGCGCTCGCTCGGCGTTCCTATTTACGAGAGCACCCGTAGTATCGTATCCTCGCCACGGAGTTTTCGCTGATGATGGTGGTGCACGGTACTTTTGCGTGCCCGATGCGTTACGGTGCCGTATTATCTTCTCGAAAAAAATTGGTACCTCCGGCGAGGAGCGCCCTGGCCCTCGCGCGGCCGAATGGCAGTTTCGTTGTCTCGTTTGGACGTGTGCAACACCGAGCGAGGGGTGCGCTCTCGTCTCTCGTCTCTCGTCTCTCGTCCGAAACATTCAGGAGCGGAGTCACCTGTCACGAGGACCCTGATCTGTTGCCTGTCAAAATCGCTAGCTGAGAAAACGAGCTAATCCTTTCGTCTTGCGGTACGATGGGCTAAGAGTGAGAGGTGTGTGTTGTGAAGCAGCTACTTCGGATTATTCATGGTAGAGTGCAATGGTGAGTCGGAGGTGACGATGAAAAGTGTGGAAGAGGGTGTTAGGTCGTAGGAAGTTGAATTATTTGTAGTAATAGGTTAACAATCTTGGCCCGCATTAATGGAAAGAGCTGCAGAGAATGGAACGTGCACTGTCTTAAATTCGCGGCCCTGGAAGCACGGACCCCAAAACTTTCCCCACCGAATGGAAGATCGCGCGCTCTCGACGTCCCGGTAAAGCTCCGAAATGCTGTTTAAATGCCCAATTTGGCAGCCGTAAAAACAACATTTATTTATGGTCGTTCGCCCATCGACCGAAATGGCCGGACGCCGCAGAAAATTATGCTCGCTCAAAACGCCGTATTACCCGGCTCTTTCGATCCTCTCTTATTCGGTACCGCGCGCGATTTTTCAGCCCCCCCTGACAGCTGGACTGAAAGCTTTACGAGTCGAGCAAGTCGATATTTCGATTTCTCTCAATGCAAGTCTCGCGTGTTAAGTACGGGCAGGAGATTCACACGCATACATGCACTATAAACCGGAAGCACAATTTGTATCTGACTCAACACCATCCCCTATCGTGTAGAATTATCCGATAATTATAAGCCTCGGCCATTTCTGCAACTCGTAGCAGAAATTGAACAGCCTTCCAGAATGAATATTTCTCCGGATGAATGTTATGTACAGGGGCGGGACGCGGGGCGAGCACAAGGTGCATCGCGCAAATATTCGATGATCCAGCTACGCCCTAACACCGGACAATCTCTCGGCCGAAAGGCCCTCTGACTCTGACTCTCGGATCCATATGCCCACGATCGCGTTTTATTGGCCGCGTTTTACACGGTCATAATTATTGCCGCAATTAGGCGGCGCATAATTAATCGGTCGCCGAGAGTTATGCACACGCGAAATCTGCGGCGCAAAAGCGCGGTGGGTCCCTCTCGCTCTCTATCTATCTCTGCCCCTTTCTCTCTCCTTCTCTCTCTCCCTCTATCTTCGTGGGAAACGACGATTCGTCGGGCAGATTCCAGGATAATGCGCCGCGCCGCCTTATAGAAACGAATGTTCAGGACCCCGGGAATATCGCGTGACCGCTCGTGGGATGTTTGGAATGTTACTCGAGCACTCGGATAACCAACGGTTATGCCGTGTAACCTTCGTTCCGTATCGTTAAAGGCTTGTACACGAAAGCGCCGGCCGATCGGCGGATCGTGGAAGCTGCTGACCCTAACGTCCGCTTATCCGCGCTGCGTAATTTGCCGAATTAATTTTCACTGCCGTCGGCTGGTATGCGGGGAAACGGTCGGCGAGTCGAAAGAAGATTCCGCCGCGGTCGCGCTTTTTTTATGCTCCTAATTTGACAAGCCGCCCGATGACGTGCGCTGGCTAGAGATCCGCGCCGCGTTACTTCGCCGAGCACGAGAGTTTAATCTGGATGCTTGGGGCCGAATGGGACTCGTTTGAAACGGGAACGAGCAGGTGCAAATATCTACGCGATGGAGTGACGAGCGAAAAAGACGAGGGATGGTGAACGAGCGGTTGATTGTCAGGAAGTCGTAATGGTCCTGGTATCGGCGAGGTAACGGCACCTAAACGATCCGCATTTTCCGCTTTTATAACAGAGCGCAGTTGCACGCTGACGAACGATACGATTTTCTCATTACGACTTTTTCGCCGGCCCGACGCAGGAGGTTACACTATTGGCGGTGGTCTTCGTAGGCAGCCGCGGAATGCAAAGCCACGATTCGCACCGTTGCGCAGTCCAAGTGCGAGAGACCGGTACCGCTAACATTTTAAAGGCCGCGCCGTGCCGCGCCGCAGTCTGTCGGCTGCAGGCGTGTGCTGTACGCGCCGCGTACGCACGCACACCGCGCCGACCGTAAATATTAACACGTACCCGCGACATTTTTCACTCCCTCGCTTCCTCTTTCCGCGCCGCTTGGCCGCGCGCGCGCGCGCCAGCGGCGGGAATTTATCGTTGGCGGAAATTTTTCGCGGCATCACGTGAAAGTGCGCGGCCGAAACCGGTAGAACACGTGGCCGACGACCGGCGACGAGTTCTACATAGTGTAGCATAGCAGAGCGTGTATGTGGCACTCGCTTACGAGAACGCCCCGCGTTCATCCTACATCGAAATCAAGGTCAGCCGATGAATTAATCGTCCGTCCATAAGCACGCTGGCTTTTCAGTTTTCATTATCCCCCTTGACACGAGAGCAGAGCAGATGCGTGCAGACCTCCACGGATTTAATTACGGCTAATTAGCTGGTCGCCGGTAAGCTGGAAGTCCAACCGATTTTCTTGCCCGCTATTTACCGCATCTCTTCCCCCCCCCCCCCCCCGTGCCCCTCGACACCCCACGACCCCACCAATTTCCTCTCTCATTCTGACTCCCCCCCACCCTTCTTCCCACCGCGTGGCAAAACAAAACGGCATGCCCGTTAAGTACAGGCATAATACCCGCGGTGAATGCCGTGACGTTCCGTGAGTCGAAGAAACCCTTTTAAGACGGTGTCGAATAAATACGGCGGTATAAATTTCGTCGCAAGTTTTATACGCGATATTAAAGGTAAAACTTTTAATGACCTTCACCGAACGAATCTTAAAAGGTATGGCGCGAGATTGGATCTCTCGCGCCGTATGACATCCACGTTTCCGCGGATTTGTCCGACACTGTCACGAGGTGCCGGGACACGAGTCGAGTACAATGTTACAACCTGAAAATCTGCAACCTGAAACCACTGAAAACGTAACGTTTGACATTTTGCGAAATGCGACAAATAACCTTACAACTAGCCCCTATTGGTCGCCTCTTACGACAAGCAGGGGATACTGTGAGTGTATTCTGCGTTCTGCGTCCCCCACTCACAGGGGATACGAAAAACAAAAGAATATCCGCAATTGAATATCGTCGGTGCCCTCTGCACGTGGCGCGTGCTCGTTCGAAGTGAACATGTGATGAGGAGTTCCTGAAGCGTATCGATAAAAGTGTTCACAACCGTTGATTCTACTCGACGGGACTGAATAAAGACGGATAATAATCGGCGCGGTTTTCGCGGTCGATGCGGAAGCATGCTCGCGCTCGCGCTCGCGCTCGCATGGGCATCCGTCAAGTCGTAAATCATGCGCGAACCGATAATAAAGCGCAGCACGTGGACATTAAAACAATGTAAGGTAATTAGCATGCATTACCGTTGGCCGTACATGGTGTTGCGCGCGATGGCGAGCAGTGAAGCGGCAGTAAATCATGCGGCGTTATTATCGGACTAACCGCTGGAAAGCCGCGCCGAGTATCGACCTTATTTGGCCAGATATTATGTTAATTTCCGAGAACTTTATTAGCCGCGTAAATCAACGTGGCCGACGGCGAGCGGAAGAGGACGCCGTGTTCGCGGCGTACTCCGCGTCCGGACTCTCGATCTCGATTCCTTCCTTCCCAGCTTCACGAGACAGCCCTCCCCGGCATTCTTTCGTTCCGCGCGCGGAATTCAGCGAGGAATTCCGCAAATACCCGCCGTCCGCTTTAAGCTCGACGACAAATTTTTCCTTTATGCCACATTTCGTGCGCCTTATCTTCGTTGTTTATGCCCCGAGGCAGAAGTCAACTTTACGCTCCTCGGCCTAAGCGAATTCCATTCTTTTACGCCCGCGGCCAAACTGATAACCCTGGTATGTAATTTGTATGGGAAACTTAGTGAAATTTATTCGCCGGCTTCGCGTCCCTGCGAATTCATGGAAGCGAATGAAGGTCGCCGATTATATTATCGAGCGATCATCGGCGGCCAAAGTCAATGCTCATTCACTGTGAGACGCGGTGCTGCGCGCGTGCTTTAAAGAAGCGACGTCGATAGGGCCGTGCAGCGCGGGCTAATAGTAAATCACGATACATTACTGCCCGCGCCCGACCGCAAGAAAGACACCGCGGGCTTAAAAGCTGCCCGGCCGTTATGTTAATTCGACGAACTTTATTTGCAGCGTAAATCATCGATCGCGCACGTGCGCGCGCTCGCCCATCGCCCGGCGTCGCGGTACTCTCGCGACGGCGTAACTTTCAACATTTTTTTACACGAGGCCTGCTTTCACGAAGTACGCACAGAGTGTGGTGAAAAAGGTATTTCAGAAGTGTCTTCGCCACCGGGAGCGGGCAGAATTTTACGATCGCAGCTGCGACCTTCGTCGCTATGTAACCGTTTCGGCAAAACGTTCCGCCGAGTATTCGCGAAATTCATTAAGATAATCGCGCGAACACGACGCTCGCAGATATCCCGACGGGACGCGAATCAGCTACTAGCTTCTAGAGAGGAAAGTACCTTTACGGTCCAGCCGTAAAAGAACAGTTGCGAACTTGGGCTTCTCTTTCGAGAGAGAGGGAGAAAAAAAAAGAAATTATTTGTCACCGTAATCGAGACGTCGACGACACTGACGTTTCATTGGTGCGCTTTAACCCTTAACGGGATACGACGTTTCTGGTTCAGTCCCATCGAGCCTCGTGCACTAAATGTCTCATCGGCATTGGTTTACACTTTGCTTCCGTCGATGGGTACGACGGAGCAGCAGATGGCACTCGTCAAGACTACCGTGTTACGTACACCTGTTACGCTATCGTCTAAACTTCCTCTCCGCTCCAAAGATGTACCGACGATACGGAAGATCCCGTTTAGCATTCCTCTTTTTCCGCATTTGACTCCGTAAAACATGTCCCCGATCGCCTGACGAGTATTGCCGGAGAAAAAAAGAAGCCGATCAACCGCAGAACCGAATGCGATCAATTATTTCCGTCCTGTCGTAAACACGTCACCGAGAAAAACCTCGACGTCTCCCGTACCGACGAAAGAAACGTGAGGGAAAAATCGCGTCACTCGATGGCGTTTTCATGTACACGATTTCTAGAAAGTACCGCGGACCATTACTCGTGCTTGGCTCGTGCACATCTCGTGAAAGGCGGTGCCCGAGCAGAGTGCGCCGAACGAAGGCGCGCGGGCCTCTAATTTGCGCTTTCGGATATTTTTATCGACTCGACACACCGTATAGGTACGCGCTGCTCTCTTTGCCGGCCGCGCTCGCGCGCATCTTATTTGCATTTTTTTCACGAAGTTTCATTAACCCCTGACCCGGTGCGCCGGGGCCGGCGGAGCATAAGGAAGCGGCGAGCACGTAAAATAAAGCCGACTGAATATTCATACCGGGCCGGCTGTAAATATCCGCGCGACGATAAATTCCGGACTTCTTTCGTGAATTCCGTAATCCCAGGGGTGGCGAGGGCCCTCCCCTCTCCCTCGTCCAAGCATGCCCAACCCCTACCCACACCCGTCCCGACGCACGATTCGCTCTCAGAAGGGGGAACGAGATCCGTCCGAAGTAAAATCGACGGTCGTTACCTGCTACGATCTCGGCCGTAAATCACGAAATTATCGCCGCGGGATTTTTCTCCGCATCGCGGAAGCGGATAACGCTGCCTCGCGCCGCGCCGCGCCGCGCCACGCCGCGGCGACGACCATGATGGCCGACCGTTTGTCAGCGGCACAAATATAATTGCGTCGCGACACTCAACGTCAGCCGGGGTAATTTGCCTTTTTACAATTAGCGACAGCAGCGGCGCATTCCGATTTCTTTACGCCGCTCCGCGCCGGTCGTGACGCGCGATTTCACATACGCATTTGACTAAAACGACAGCGCGATAGGGTTATAGCGTGATCGCGTGAGAGTGTCGGGTCCCGGAAGTTATTTGAATTGCTTAACGGTCGAACGCAACGAAGGAGACCGTCAATTACGTCCGTTTTGCACTTTTTGCATCTGCTTAGCGACGGTGCCGTTCCGAGCGCATTCGAAAATAGTTTGGCCTAACGAGAACGTCTAATCCGTGCTTGTTTCACGCGTTAATTACTGTTATACGCGTGCAAAAAGCGAGGAGCGAGGATACGCCTTTTTTCCTAGCTCGACCTAGTCCCTCTTACGAGTGGAGATGAAAAATTATATCCGAGACCTTGACCCGGCCGGCCCTGAGCTCGAAAAGGGTCTGACTGAAGCGCATTCGGAAAGTCGAAATTAAAGGGTCGATCCTCGCCGATCCAACCCTTTCACGAAGCACACCCCCACGTCGTTGCGGTCTGTACAGGTGCACCGCCTAATGGACGGAACGAGTTCTCGAGATACTGCAGCGTCATTATAAAACGTTTATTTCAGCGTAAAAGTCAAAGTGCAACGGGTCTGAGCGCCGATGACTCGCGAGTAAACTCCTCGCCAGTCGCCCTTTTGTATCCTCAATTCTATCTGACCCATCTTCCTCGTCCGACCCACTCGGCATCCGTTATTCGGCTTCAAACTAAATTGGCACGATTCTATACGCTCCTTTCATTTTTTCCTCCCAGGCCCTCAGCTCTGAGGAGCGGAAAATAGAGCGCGTCATCGTTCGTATTTCCTCCGTGATAAGCAATATTTGACAAAAATTGTTTCACCGTTTACGTCGTCGCTCTCCAACGTTCCGATGACTCGAGCGACTCAGTAGAAACATCCCTGTGGATTTCCAATGCGACATAATGCGTATCATTACCGCTCGATAACTCTCCGTCTCCGGACAACGCCCGTTGTCGTGGTGTTCAATTGGCAGAAAAAAAGCAAGGCTCGCTCGGATTTCGATCGAGTGGACACGTGTACCAGCTTGAGGAGATCACGAGCGCCAAACCAGTTTGTAAGTTGCTGTCGCGAGGATCTCGGATTACACCGCTGTATTGTACGCGCGTAAGACTTCATTACGCCAGTTCGACGTATCTTCCCACTGCCGCTGCTGCTCAATATATTTAGACGTACTGAATCTTCACGTCGGTCGCCATGCGAGGCGAGTTTATTTACAACCGATCCGCGCCTTTTAATTTTCGACACAGTCGTTACGGTGTCCGAAATAATGCGATGTATTTACGATGATCGTCGCATCATAAGGGATCCAGGATATCTCCTGGGGAATCGGATGCTTAGCATCGGTCGCCACTGGACAACACCGCTGGCGTCATAATTCATGCGCTTAATCGTCCTGCGACGTACGGCCGATCGCTTGATTTCCGGCGAGTACGGTCCCGTAAACATTCTCTCCCTGGCTCCACGTATCCTTGCAACATCGTTAAACTTTGCCACTCGTTCTCAGCGTTCATCGATGTTTTCACTTAACATTAAGCCCTGAAGGTTCGAAACGAGTCTCCTTCATCGCAAAAGGAGCTGGCTGTGATAATTATTCTCTCGCGTCGAGCCCTTTACTCGACGGCGTCTCCCGTACGATTTCATTTTACGTCCTCATCGCCGAACTTGTCTCTCTCGCCCATCTTTTTCTGCACCATTCTAAGACGCACGGCACATAAATCGGAGAAGACGTCCGTTGGTTCGGAATTAACGCCGTTCAACCTGGACACCGTACCGTCCGCACCTTCATTATAATCCCGTCGGAGCAAGAGAATTGCGGAAGCTTCGGGGCGCATGCCCGAGTAATCGATACCACCTGTTCGTGCGCCACGATGACAACGGGAACCGTTTGGCCTCCCCGTTTAAAGAAAATGCGGCTCCGCGAAGTCGCGATCGGGGGCAGCGAGCAGCGAGGAGAAAAAGAAAGAGAGAAGAAAGGACCCTCGTCGTTCGCGTTGCCTTCCCTGAATATTGCGCGGACCCGTTTCCGCGAGGGACCACCTGTAGGCGAGCGCAACGCCAGGACGGCAAACCGCTGGCCAAACCGCTGGCCAAACCGCCGGCCAAACCGCAGGACGCAGTAATTACGACGGAGGGGCCCTAAAAGTAAAGGCGCGGTAAGTCGGGGGATGCCGCGAGCCGAGAATGGACGTTGGGAGAGGGTTAAAGCGGAGTCTCGGTGAGAGGAGAGCCGATACTGCGAGAGTGTGACGGGGGAACGGGAGTTCGAGAAGAGGGGCAAAAAAATAAGTCGGAACAAAACGGCGAAACCACATAAAAAAGCACTTAAAGGGGGACGCTGCATCGGAAAGAAAAGAGGGAGGTGGAGATGAAAGGGGACTGAGAGGACGAAGGAGAGGACAGTGGAAGTGGAAGGAGGAAGAGTTGCGGGCACGGGTGCACGGAGCGTGACAGTGGGTGCGCGAACACCTGCCCATTCTTGGAGTGCTATGCTGCGCTGTGATTTATGGAAACAAAGGGTGGGTGGGGCGCGAGACACGGCGCTCGCCGTCCCTGGCGAAGGTATACTATAGGTACGCGCGCAAAGGAGGCACGAGGCAAAAAGAGAAGGCCGCCGGAATTGTCGAAGCGGCCCGTGGAAGGGGCGGATTTTTGCGGCCAAATTTGGCGGAGCCGCGAATTTTGCGGCAAATGCTTATTCGAATGCGACGGTGACCCTGCAATTTAAGCTCCCAGCGCCGTTTTATCTGCCGCATCGACACGCCCTAAAGTCATTTGGTCACGGGACTGGTAGTAAGGTGGTTTTCAGGCTACCGACGGCGACGCTACGATGAAGTCACTCGTCGTGTCGCTAAAAAATTTAGAGGCAGACGGCGGCGGCAGGGACGTATATTACCTTTACGTAATGTCCTGCGACAGTTTCACGCGGGATTGTCAGCCGTGTTCCCCCGTAACAACGAATCGTCGACAATTCCCGTTCGATGGACAATTTGCTTTACTTTTCAAAGTAGGTTACGCGCGACGGAGTTTGATTACGTACGTACGGTACGTTATTGGTTGGGGGCGAGTCGTGTATTCTAAAGGATGTGGAAACGTTACGATAAAAGGCCCGGCCCACATGCAGTAAAACGTAACGCCCGCATTACAGTCTCCTGCTCGCCTTATTATAATATAAAGCAGTGAAGGCTTTCGAGGCGGCCGTTCGGGATTCCACTACGTAAGAATGAGTCCGAAGTTGCACGAGGGCGTGCGTTAAAAATCAACCCGTAAATGTACCTGCAACGACTGCCTTCGATAATTTATACCCTATCCCCCTCCATCGTGGCGTGACGGAGGATATTAAAATATTAATAGTCTCATATTTATAGGCTGAAAGGCTTCGAGGAAGGCATAAAATTAAGAAGGTATCTGGGTACGGTCGATGCAGTTGAAAGAAGTGAAAATTTATAATCTAGTTAGGCAATAAGCTTATGGGGGTGAACGGGGTGCTTCGGGTTCTGTGCGAAACTTTAGCGGAATCCTCGGTAAAATCATGCCCCGCGCATTATTACTTTCTATCCTGTCGTCCTTTTCTCGGCTAATAATCCTCTCGTTCTCGTCTAGGCGGAACGTTTACCTTGGCGCATACGCGCGAGTAGTCCCTGTTCATAAGCGACATTATTTTTTAATCGGCGAACAGCCGTAACGTAATAACCGTTAATAACCACCTTTGCGGCTCTGACTGCCGCTAAGTATCGGCGCGTGGGCGAGCCAAAGGAAACGAGAGAGCCGGCGGCGGCAGGTTGCTGCGGCCCCACGATCCGTCTACTTTAGGGCCAGATGGACCAAATATTAACTCGCCTACGATAATGCTCTCGAGTGCTCCTTTTGCTTCTAAAAGGCTGTACTTAGAGATACTTAACGTATGGTACTTAACCGGACGCCGTACAAAGAAAACACGAGTGCTAGGCAGCATTGTCAAGCGCTCATGCAACTATTGTAAATATATCCTTCGTATCAGTAATCTAAAGATTTTCCACTCTGAAACTTTGCCACGCACACGTTATCGTCTCTCTTCTGCCTCTCGATACCTCCCGGGCCGTGTAACTTTGGGTTTTTACGCGCAATTGCAAGCCCAGCGAAGGTAATGTCCATGTCACACGGCCCCGGCGATCGGGTACGCCCGCGCGAAATGTACGAGAGCATTAACGCTACAACTGGACCAGGGCTGTAAAACGGTGTTACGTGGCGTCCGCCTCGCTTCGTCTTCTTCATCCTCTTCATCCCCGTGCGTGGCCGCAGGACGCTGCGGGGCTATATCGTCACAGCTCTTTCTCCACTGCGCGTCCTTCTCTCTCTCTCTCTCTCTCTCTCTCTCCCCCTCTGCTCCACAGCACGCGTTTCTCTTCGAGAGCAGCACGAGCGCGTACTTCCTCGGTACTTACGACCGTCCCCGAGTAGTTTTATTCTGTCTGGACGCGTGGGCGGGAGCGGGACGATGCGGAGAACTTAGGGACCATCTCCATTTGCCGATTACTCTCTCTCTCTCTCTCTCTTCATTTCTTCGTCTCGTTCTCCAAGGCGCGTGGTCCCGTTCTCTCTTTCTCTTTCTCCTCGGCCGTCTTTCATGTTTTCTCATGGGCGGACTCAACTCGCTCGCTCGCTCACTCCTTGAGACACGGCAGAGCCGATACCGCGAACTCGCCTCCGGTATACTCGGTGAAACGCTGCTCGTGAAATTGAAGGTTTCGCTGTGGGGGCGACGACGACGACGACGACAACGACGACGAAAGCGGGGCCAGTAAATTCCGTCTTTACTGAAATTACTTGTCCGGAATTTATCTTGCCGCGCTCGTTCGTTCCGGGGTAGGGAGAGCGTGCACAATCGACCCGACTGTCACTCCGGGAATAAAGTATCGCGGCTCGCGGCGCGATTGCGATTTTAGTTCGTATTTTACGCTGATCCGATGGCCGCTTAAAGCGGACGTTGTGTCAGGCAGGCGAGCCAGACAGAGAGAAACGCGGTTATGTTAATATACGCGAAACAGGATAAAGTGCGCCCCAGCTCGAGATAATGTATACGAAAAACGCGAGCTTGTATTATTGGGACATAAATGTAAATGCTCGACTTTTAAATGCCCGGCTTTAAAGTCAGCGCGGGATACACCTGGCTAATGAGGAGGGGAACGCGTGGCAGCATTCCGTACACGGACGACTGATTAATTACATGTCTCGGTCGTAAATTTCGCATAAGTCAATGCGATCCTCTCTTCCCTTTTGCAATTGAAAAAAACGTCGTTAAAGTCTGTCATCCTTCCGAGCGGAAGATCTGCGTCAAGAGTTGCCGGGCATCAGTCGATGCTTGAGACACGGTTTAAGAGCTCGTTTAAGGGACCACGATCTCCACGTGGCACGTTATTTTTTTGTCGCTCGCTACGAAGCAGACAAAGCCCTACATTTTGAGAGCGGGAAAGGAACGAAGCGAGAGGGAGAGAGAGAGAGAGAGAGTGAGAGAGGCACTTGTACGCGTGGGCCCGCAGGCGAGGCGTTTTTGGGCACCAGTAACCGGAGTGTGCCCCACGGACGCCTAAAGGGCCACCTGCCCTACCGCGGGCCCCCTTTTACGTCCATTTTATTAGCTATTATTATACGCATGCTTTGGCTCCGCGTCTCTCGAAGAGCGAGACCCTCCCGCGCCTGTTTAGAAATATTTCACGAACCGTCTTTGGCTTAGCACGACAACGTCCACCGCGAGTTCGTTAATCCCCCGTCGTAGCCTAAACACGCGCCCGACCATCGGCCTCAGATCGACTTTTTCATTTTATCGACTCTCTCCACTCGCTCAACATTGTTCCATTCGGTTTTGCGGGAGCTGGCGCGACGGACTGTCGCGTCTCGTGCGTGGGAAGTCTACACCCCGCTTATGGATAGAGGGCAAACTTATGCAACGTGTAAATTAGACGGGACACGCCTTGTTAGTAGTAACGAAATTGTGAACGTTGGCCGAGAATTGTTTGGACGAAGAAATTACACATTGACGCAGGAATACGAATAATATCTACGGAATGAAGGTATTGTAACGTGGTTGAAGAGGGACCTTTGTTCTTTTGAGGGATGAAAGGGATTGAAAGGAATTCAGAAATCCATAATCAAAGCTAAATTGTTCGGCATAATTTCAGAGATATGACCAGCAACAGGTGAACCATACTGCATCGTCGATCGTTTCATTCATTTCTGAGTGACACACCGTTCTGGGAAAGGTAGGTGTCACTCATTTCTAGATTAGGCAGTGTGCAATGCGTTAAAGTGACATTAGAACGTGTGGGAGGTGCGAGTTGAGTAACTCGGGAATCAATATTTATCTCAGTCCTACATCCGGTAGCAGGTCCATGCCCGGGAAACGGACTAATCGATGCCCGAGATATTTTCGTGACTGTAGGCGTGCGTAGGGCTAAGATCTCGAGATGGCGGCAATAGGAAAGCGAGAGATGCGAGTGTCTTCTTGGTAGATGACGGATAAGAAAGTCTCATGGGCAATTATCCGGCGCGTAATTGCCTGTGGCCCTTTTCAGACTGATCTAGATGCCGGAAGTAACGCGTTTTCCCTTTCATTGCGAGCGGCAGACCGTTTTCACTGCTCTCATTGTCATGCAAAGGACCGTTGCTAGGCCGTATTTAGACGGCTGCATTTTTTTGTATAAGAATTACCGTTTATCTTATCAACTCTTTCATCCCGTCTTGAATAGGAATGAGAGTAGCTTCGATCGCAGGAACACGTCGATCTATTATACCAACTCTTCTTCAACCACACTTCCATTTCATGCCCCTGGAACTTAAGAACATTCCGCGAAATCTTCGAAAACCGCCAAAGACAAAGAAACCGCAAAGCGAAATGTCTTCATCGCACGGCGTAAAGGAAAGTGTGCCGCGATAGGCAGGCAGCGGACGTGCTGCGAGGTGCGAGGAAAAGGACGCCGTTCTCTAATGCACGAGAGAAAAGAATTTACGACGTGGGTGACGTGAGGCGTTTGTAGCACCGGCACCGGCACCGGCGCCAAGCGCCAATAAACAGCGATCGCCTATCGCGGGAGCCACGAAGGCACGCAATTTGTCGGCCGCTATCTCGCGTCCTCGAACTGCGGCCCCCGCCTTTGCTATAATCAATATTGGCAGCGACCGCACGCCGATAAACTTCTCCGGGATTACCTACCGAGCCGCTTCCTTCCACCTTCTTTTCACCGAAGAGTAGTGTAACGAAATGGACTTGGACCGATAAGACGCTGACGGTGTCTTTGAGCGTCCAAGGTTCGTCGTGGCTTTCACGTTACGTTTAACGGAGCCTGGCAAGGCAATCGTCTCTCGGGAGGGAGAGGGAGGAGGACGGAGACAAGATGTACGGAGCACTTTAGCGCGGGTGTTCGATTTTGGCACGACCTTACGCCTTACGGCGAAGGCGCGCCTCGAAAATAATTTCTTTTTCTCTCCGGGCGAGGGCACGCTCGCGTTACCAAATGCATCCGTGCGTTTTTTAGCCGCCCACAGGCAGAGACACCCGACGCGGACGCCCGGACGCCCGTCCTTAGTTATACGTTGTCGCGCTAAACGTGAAAGATAATTTGTTTAACGAACGGCCGTGGCAACAAAGGAACGCGCGGAGTGTACGTGCGCGCCATGGATTTCGTATTTCGAAGTTATGCGCGCGCACGTGCGGTCCCCGTATCTCGTTTCACGCCGCAAACACTGCGGCTGACTTCGCTGGAAGATATGCGCACGCTACTCTTCCACTCTTCCGACCTTTTCCTCCCTGCCCTCTCGCCGCTTTTTTCATACCACCGACTCGTGTCCCGTGTAATTTCTCTTTGGACATTTACAGCGCGACACTGTCCACCTCCTCCCTTTCGAGTTCGCGAGTGGGTGGGTGGCGAGGTGGCCTTACACACTGCGGAGGACCATTAAAGACAGTTCACTGGAGTATTACGGAGCGACAAGACGATAGACACGGCGATACGCGGACAACGACATTAGTAAGGATAACGTTACTTTGAAAGAAATTCCGGCCACGGGAGAGGTGACGGCAGTTCCTTTACTGGCGCCAAACCGCACACGAGGACGTTTTAAATATGCGTGAGAGGGACGCGGCCAGCGGACGAAGGTTTATGCGTACCTACACGTCCGTCAGGAAAAAAGTCTGACGCGATAATCGACGAATCGCAACTCCGGTTCTCGGCCCTTGCACTTTTCGCTCTCCGACTTTCGCTGCACGCACTCGCGCGTGCTAAGCGTTCGCCGTAAATTAAATCGCCGGAGAGGACGTGCAGATTTCGTTTTTCGTGAGTTACGCGCGGCGCACGTGCGAAACACGCTCGTATCTCGTTTCGCGAAACGCACCACGGCCGAAGCGTAAGATTTTTACGTGCCAGTGAGAAGTTACGAAAGCCACGTGTTCCGAGCCCGACCGTAATGAGTCTGCGAATATCGACGATCGACCTGCTAATTAGTGAGGCGACGTGCAATTTATTCGATTGCTTTATGTTCGGCGAGTGGATAAAATGAAGAGAAAAAACTGCCCACGTTAATAAACCTCGGCCGAACGGAGATGCCGACGATTGTTATGAGTTGTTTAATACGATAAGATATAAAACTGTAACGACGGCTTTTTTCACTTTAAGTATCCTTGTCATTGCATTGCTGTTAAGGATCGCGATTAAATAGAAAAACGTTTCACGCCGTATCTATACCTCCAATCTTCGCTTTCGAGATTCTGGATTATTTCCTATCAACGAAGAGGCACAGCAATTCCAATATTTTCCTGTCCACGCTGTTCCAGAATCCAAAAGACGGGAGCACATTTAAGAAGATCTATGCTTCGCTTTTCCTACCGCGTACGAATTTCCTGAAACTCGTCGTTCGGCTTTCAGAGGCGTGGCGCCGTCCCCTTCTGACCAAAAGCAAGATAATTCATGTGCAGTCACGCGCCAGTACGGGTTACCTGAACTCACGCCTCGCTGTGATATCTTGATTACGTATCGCGGCGCGCGGAGACACGATTTAATGCATCATTCTGCGTTTACGCCAGGCATACTTTACCCGCTCTACGCGAAAAAGAACGGTGCGCGGCGGTGGTACATTCGCGTGCACGGAGAACGAAAGTAAATTCACAAGCGACAGCCAGAAGCCAATCGAATGCCCCGCCTTTCTACGATTCCAGCTTTTCACACTAGAATTCCGTTTCGGATCGGCATTTAAATCTGACAAGGCGCTGAAAACCGTGCTAAGAAACGTTCGCGCAGCCAACTTTCACCCTCGCCGCGCGCGTAATATTTCACGCTTTTAAAGCGCGAGCGGAAAGTATCAATGTTCCTCCGACACTCGGCACCACGAAATGAGCGGAAAATCGGTTTCACCCGGCACATCGTCACCTATTTTCCGTCCTATCCCCGACACTGTCATCACCGAACTTTGCACGCCAGTGGAATGTGCTAATCCGCGCGTCGCATCCGCAGATGCGAAACGGCGATTTGTAGCGCGTGATTCGCCACACGTGGCGCGTTAACGGTGCTCGCCTGCCGCCCGTAGAAAGCTGATAGGGTGAAAGCGAAAAAGAGCGTTCACGAGAGCGGAAATTCGAAGAGGAACTGCCTTTTCGAGGCGACAACGAGCGATACGTCGAGCGGTGAGTCGAAAAGAGCGGCGCACTCGGCATTCCGTCCTCGTTTTCCCCCCCCTTGCCTCGCTTTTGAAGTGGAAAGAGGAAACTGCAATCTCGGGCCGCGACAGGGTGCCGAGATAGAGGCAATCTGCAAACACGAATTGGCCATTTGGCGGGCGTTGGCGTCGCGTATGCCCGTCGCATAATTCGCCTCGGGGGCCTCGTGGCCTTTTTCTTTCGGAAAGGCACGCTTCCTTCCTCTTCTACGGCCTCTAACACGAAGCGCGAGCGCTCTCTGCTCAGAGCCTCGCCGCAGGTAGTTGTCGAACGCGATCTCTTTCTCTTTTTAGCGGGCCTCCGGTAAGAACGCGTTGCAATTTGCCGACAAAGTCGCTCGTTTGGATTTTTCATTCGGGCAGTCGAGGTGATGGTAGAAAGTGAGATTTTGGGTTCTCTCCGTTTGTAGCAGTTTTGCTTCGTGCTCTTCACGGCCGATGATAAATGCGCCACGAGCGGTTCGGGGTATGCAAGAACGGAATGGCGCGCGCCCAAGAGCGATTTACATGTAGGGCACCGTCGAAAACGCAAAGTGGGAAGGTTGGCACAGCGAGCTCTTAGGAGGGACCTTAACTTTGTGCCTGGCAATTATACCGGTATTTACAACCTCAGCCTCTCCCGAGACGCCATTGTGCCCGTGCGCATTTGCATCCCCCGCGAGACAGCAACTGTCGATTGTTTTAATGGCCGCTCCCGCGGGCTCTAGCCCATAAACTTCATTGTTTAGGCACGCCCTTTTTGGCAGTGGACAAGCACGTCTCGTTGAGTTTCAGTAACGAGAGAGGAATATACATATATCGACTGGCAAAACTCGATAGGCGGCAACGAAAGTCAGCGACCCAGCAAAATTCGTTCTAAACTCGACGCACCTTACAAATGCCTCCTCTTCCACCTTCCACCCCCAGAAGCAGGGCGCTCGCTCTCCGGTCGAAAATTCGTTCGGACAGTTTTCACGAGCGCGTCCACCGTGCCTGATATACGACCGCCACACAGGCCGAACAAAATAAACGGCTCGCCGCCAATGTCGAAATGGAAATTCGAGGGTGTGTCTCTCGCCGGGATCCGTGGTTCGAAATAAATTTGAAAGGGTCCCGGATCCCGTGGGGTTGCGGCCACCCTGGAACGGTCGGTCGGCAAAAAAGAAGGAAGGGAGATCCTGCTGGATGTTACCAGCGTGACAAATCCGTGCCACGGCCTCCACCCCGTTCGCCGTTTCGCGTGCAACGCTCTGAGATTACTCCCGATTCCCGACTCCCGAGTCTCGAATGAGGAGCAACAAGCGCAGCGACGCGCTCACTTGTTTCCACGTTCCATTAGAGGTCCGTAATTATTGGATGCTTTTAATCGGGAGAGGTCAGGCATAATTGAAGTGATTTAGCGTGGAGGCAACGCCGCAGGATGCCTGCCGCCCCCCCCGTCGAGGCGGTCCCGAGGTCCTGGCCAACCGAAAACCCACCGCGTATCCTCCGCAAAGGATCCACCGCCGCGCCGGCTGTGATTCACCTGCCACAAACGGAAGTCTCCCGTTCCCGGGGAACAACGGAGAACGGACGCCGTGGAGTGAGAAACATGGCGCCGACGCTGACGAATCCGACGAGTAACTCCGCATCCGCGTCCTCGTCCTGTCGATTTGATCGATGGCTTTGCCGCTCGCCTCGAGCCAGGAACCGAGAGCTGCCTTATCGCGCGCCAACACCGATAAACCGTGCTTGCTGCTTCGATCGATGCCTTTCGGCGGCGCGATGCATCGGGAAAACGATTTCGGGCCAACAATGACCCGGACGAATGATAATCTGCGCATTTTAGCTCTCGAGATTTGTTAATGAAGGGATAATTAACGTCGAAAAATACAAAACCTCTTTCGAGCGTTCCGCAGTGACGTTGTTATAGGCACAATATCGCAAAATCGAGGGATCAATGAAGAGTGATGAAAAGAATTTGAGGCACGAACGCGTTGCGTGCGAAGCAACGAAGTTAGACGCGGAAGTAATCTTTTCTTGCCGGGGTGCACGGTCACGAAAGGCGATCCCGAAGGGGTTACGTGCGGTTTCAGAAAAAGAGTTGAAAAAGTGCGAAATAAGGCTGTTTCCTCGTGGGCCCGGGCGAGGGTCTTCGCGGTCCTCATTAAGGTAGGGTTCCCTTGATGAGGCATTCGGCGCTCATCCGCTCGGGGTGATGCATTGTCTCGGGAATTAGTTCTCCGTGGTGTTGGTCCGCTTATACAGGCTTATGCCTGCGCTCCGCGGCGGTCACCCCCTATGCGGATCGTGGCCCTGCGCGATCTGCCCGCTCCCGCAGTCGATCACTTTAATCGATTTCGCCTGAGCTGGCGCAAGAACCGAACGGATCGTTAGATCGGCCTGATGAATGGCTGAATTATCGGCGTCGGAGCCAGCAATGAATATCGTTAATGAGGTACTGGCATGGCGTGGCGTGGTACCGGTCTCGATGCTCGGCAACGCGGGGGAGGCATGGATTTACATCGGCCGTCGGGGACTTCTTCATCAAAATTTAATTACGCGCATTCGCTCATTTAACTCCGAATGATCGATGCTACCCGTCGCTCCACGGAAGCGGGGCCTTATTAATGACGGTAATTTCCCTCTCCCGACTCGCAGGCGTCTCAGGTCTCAGGTAACACGTGTCCGATTGGTGAGGGAAGGCAAGCAGTTTCTGGACGAATGTTCGCGATTCGCACCGCACTCGAAAGTCCGCCACGCCGATTGTTAATCCTCCGCGGATCGAGCGTCGTCCAATTAAATTCCATTGTTTCCGGCGGCAAGCGCGGAGCGAAGAAAGAAAGCGAAACCCGGCCGGTCGAAATCGAGCGTGAAACTAAGACAATAGGCAGAAAAGCTCTTTGGCCGTCGGGTGTCGGGTGCACTTTGCTTCGGTGGAATCTTTTTTCGAAGGCGGGGAGGGCGAGTAATTCGTCCGGAACAGAAGTGACGCGCAATCGGCCGCCTGAAATATCGCTTAACGCCGCAATTGTACGCATCCCGCGGTGAGAGACAATGGCCCCGAACGGAAGACAAAAGTTCCATTTGTCTAAGACAATGCAGGTGTCGGAGAACGGACGCGCCGTGATGAATAGCTGTTTCGACGGCTCGTTCCGAGCCGCTTTTTGAAATATCGTGTAAAGAGTGGGGCGGTGCCGCACGGTTAAAAATCCGACGAATCCCGAGTTCGCGAGACGTTTCCATTATGGGGAAAATTGATCATTTTCCCATCGTCACACCTGCCACGATGCGGCTTCGTTTATCGGCGATAACGAACGGATTTGGTAGTCACGACGGTCGGAGAATGTCTTTGACGTGAAGCGCGCGTGCAAAAAGGTTCGACAAAACGGATGTTAGGAAGTTTTTAACTACGTGGAGGCATGCGGCACAGATGTCGCGTATCTTAATCTCGTCTGCATTCGGTTGTTCAGATTTCTGCGGGCCGGCACATAAGTTCGAGACAGCCCGCTGGACGTGATCGGAGTCATCAAAAACATATGGCTGACTGCGTACAATTCGTTTCATCGGATGGTAACTGCGATAAGAAAGCATCATAAAGCAGTTCTCTATAATGAGAATTCATCCGTCCGACGGTCGCTGTGTGTTTCACAAAAACCGGGTGCCTCCTTCCATTAAAAGTTGCAAACGATCCCCGCCTAATGAGATACCGAGACGTTAATAGCCGCTTTAATTGGGTTGTTAATTTTCGGAGATGAATTCATAGGTTAAAAATGCAAAAGCTAATAGCGCCGAGTGGGAGGAGCCCCATGGATTAAATGGGCTATTTTCAGACCCTTTGGTGCCTAAGTCAAGGCTCACTTTTTACGGCACCTTACGGTCCGACCGACGTGCCCCTCCGAAAGCTTTCTTCTTTTGTATTAAATATCACCGATTTAATCTCCGACATATCTCTCCGCGTCTACATGCTCGCCACGAGCTTCTTCTCAATTCCTTATCCCCCGCAGACGCCAACCGTTCTACACTTTACAGAAAACCATCGCATCGTCCCCTGAATTTAGCGTATCATCGCCAGACGCTCCGTTCACTCCCGTCAATGGACCATTGTTACGCGAATAGAACTCCTTTCTGGCCCGGCGATAAAAAAAAAAAACAAAACGGTAGAAAAAAGTGAAGCAACGCGAAAGATAGAGGCGAGTTGTACAGAAGGCGAAGATGAAACGGCAAGGTGTCGATCGTCGACTGTGGCAGCTCCAAACGTTACCTGCGCCCTCCCTCGCATCGAGCTATGAAATCTCGATTAACGCACGGAGTTTTCCACGCACCGCCCCGAGAAATTGGGCCGTCGAGCGGAGTGGGTGTCAGCGTGGCGAGGGAGAGAAAAAGACAAAGGGCAAGGACGATACACTCCCAAAAAAGCCGGCTCGAACAATGAGCCGAGGAATTCGTGGGCCAACCTCACTTCACGACGTTCCATTGTCGGCGATTATGGGCCAAGTGGTTTTATCCACCGCAAGCCCCCTGGGCCCGCTCCCACCCCCCGTTTCCCGCGTTCGCGGCACTTTTTTCCTAAGGACGGATCACTTTCGCGGCGCGATCGCCGAACTGCCGATAAATTATTTTAATCCGTTGCAGCGCCGTCGTGGGCGCGACAAAACGTTCCTTTGTTCATTGTTCGCTCTTCGGTTTCGCTGATCGGAGGAGGCCCTAGGCAATTTCACAGCTTTTTCAGCCGGCACGATCAACGGTAGTTTCGTCTTTTTCGAGCCGTTTTTTCCCCCTTGTCGCCGGTTTACTCCTTCGCCGCGGTTCTCCTAACTAACTCGTCCTCCCCCGGCCGTCCCCGCGCGATCCACTTTCCTGAATTCCACGCTCGCTCTCTATATCGCGAATTTCTACGCACGGGACCGTCCGCCCGTTCCGCGTGGGAACCCCGAGCTTTTTTAGAGGCCCATTCATTCGCATTCCGCGCGCTAACTTACGGCCGAACGTATGGCCGCCGTAAAGATTGGGTAGGTAACGTTCGCTATTTCGTGCGTCTCTCTTCGAAAACGAAAACCGCGCGAACGTTCGAAAAGAAATCAAGTAGGTTTTGCGATGTAAGTAGGTAAAGCGTATTCTAATTATTCACTGCCTCGAAAATCAGGTTGACGAGGAAGTTGGTGCGGCGGGGCGCGTCTACAATTTCGCATTATACGGCGCGTCTATCAAACGGAAAACGTAGCAGGAACGCACGAAAACGTTAAATAGAGAGTCGGCAATTACCCGCGCTCGTATAAGCTCGTAGAGCCGACACGGTGAATTTTCATGTGGGATTACCGTCGCGCGCAGCCGGTTACGACACGTTCATTTTATACGGCGTGTCTATCAAATCGAAAGTATAGGGTCAGTCCTAGGCCGCCGGGTATATCGGCGAGTCCGGCGTGGGGCATCGTTCGTGGAGTCACGTCAGGCATTATTGCTTTCCATTATCCCGTCCGGAGAAGGCTGGTCCATTATCGTTGGACACGAAAAATCAGACTGATCCGCTTGCCAATGACCCGCCGCGCCGCCGACGAGGGAAAATTAACGTTCGATCGAGGCGCGCTATCCGAGAGTGTTGCACGTATACTTACGGAACGTCGAGTCAAGAGGGAACGTCAAGTTGAGCGGTGAAAATCTCGATGTCATGATCTTCCGAAGACAAGGAGGATGCGAACGTAACCTCTGAGGCCTCCGTGTTTGAGACGACAGCGTTTCGCGAGGAAGTAGAGGATGTAAAATTAATCTTCGATGTTATATAGAGGATAACACGAATGGTGCAACGATGTTAACCTTTGAACTTGATCCCTAGGTAGAAGCGGTATGCTCGCATCGATTGTTTGAAGACTGCAATTAACTTCGTACTTGGGAACTGTAGTCCTGAAGATGCTCGGGAATGAAGCGAAATAAGAGGATGACCTGCGGCTGGCGATAATCGTGCTCCGGGATTCCGCGAGCACGACGGAGATAGGGAAACGAAGTGGCACCGGTCGTTCCAGAAAATTTAACACTAAGCATCTCGTAATTAATACGTCGGCCGTCGCGCCGGTGAGAACCGGAGGTTGTGGTTTCGCGTCCGCCTTCGACCGCTTAACCCGGACTCCGCGAACAGCGCCATTAAAGATTTTCTCCAGTCGGGCTCGTTCGATCGTGAAATCACGCTGCTCGACGTCCGCAATTGATGCTTCGTAATACCCATAACGTTACTGTCATGCGTTTCGAGTTTCAAGTAATTCCACGAAACGGAATTGTCCGGCAGGCTAAGCGAGCTACACGACTGTTAATATCAGAAGTGGTGCGTGTTCTATCGGTGGAATACAGGAATCAGAAGCCTCGCTTTGTTTTAGCAGCGAGACAGAACTCCATGGGAGCCGCTCGGGGCAGTCGAAATGTCGGTATAATGAGCGGTAACCACGAATCAGCGGAGCCTCCTCGCATGCTACCGTGGAACATTCCTATGGCCTATCCTAGCAAACGACGCCCCCGTCGACGAAATTGGAGCGAAATCGGCAGAGGGCTGCGTAGAACGGGCCAACGTAATAACCGCATGAATTCCGTGGGTGCAAAAAATGAATCAGCATTCGAGACACACGGCGCTAATGGCGGTCCGTCGTCGTAATATCGGCAAGCAAACGCTGGACGCTCTCGCGGCTAATAACAATAATTATCCTAGGGTGAAAATCATCCTACCGGGCGTTTTTCGTCGTCGTCTATGCGTCGAATCCCCCACGGCCGCACGGGACTCGACTATTCACGGATGAGTGATTATCCTTTGGGACGTGAACGTCCGCGGACGCTACCATTACGAGGAAGTTTCACGCCTTTCGTGCACGAAAAAGAAGCCGGAATCATGATTCCGTGGTTAAGCGAACCTTAATGACCCCAGTTAATTGCACGTAAGATGACGCCCATAGCTGTCCCTGTCATCCGTACTCTAACTTTTCTGGTGATGCAGGAATTTGTGACGTCGAATGTAATAGTCATAGTGCGTTGTACATATCTAACTTACCGATGCGCCAAGCACATCGCGTAGCCCACTCAATTTTGCACGTCGTTAACGGTTCAACGTAAGTCGTCCATATGTCAAGACTCCTGCGAACAGACTCGTACGCGTCTGCGCGATTTCAGAGTTCAGCGTAATAGTCACTGCCTTAATCACGGAAAGCATTAATTTCGCTTGATCGCCGCTAAGTACTTAAGTCGGTCGTCCGCGCGACAGGGGAAACCGAGAGCGATCGCGTTAATTTTCGCGAGTCGTTAAGGAGTCGACGTCGGTTACCGAGGTTGCCAGGATTTGCGCAAGACTTATGTGCACTCCGGCTGTGTGTAGAGAGCGCGGATGTGCCTACGCACACGCGCATGCACCTGCCCACGACGATCCATTATGCGTACGGAGAGCAGACACGGTATGAGCGTGTGTCTGTAACATGACCCACCGGATGCCTAATTCGATGTACTCACCGAACAGAGAATCTCTGCAACGCGTTGCGCAATTCCCATTTTTTCAGGAAGCGCCTGCTGTTCTCAACTTATCTAAGTTCAATAGCTTCCTCAATCGACTCGCCTATGTTGCACAGTTTCCCCTTATAAAAACGGGAGGGGAGGAGGAAAAAGGGCAGAAACGTGAAGTTCAGACGATGCGCGGCCTCTCGTCTCTCGTCGGTGAAAGCTCGATCAGGCGTAACCGTCTCGAGGAGACGCCGCGTTGGAATTTTAATGGTGCCGAGGAACTTTTAATATTCCTTGCTCCCCTTTCGTTCGCTAACGCCTCGTAGACGCGCCGCTCGATCTCGGAGATTACTCGGATCATCTTCTCGCGTTTCAAATGATTGCCTCTTCGTCTTCACTCTCTCTCTCTCTCTCTCGTCTGCCAATCGGGCAGTTCTCAAAATCATCGCTTCTCTGCTTACTTCATGAGTGTCTTCGGTCGAACGCCAAGTTCGAAGTTCGGTCAAAGGTTTCGGCAACAAATCGACGAATTTCGCCGTAGCATTCGTCGCCCGACGCGGCTCGTTACCATTCGGGTTAATTGCCCGGCAGCGGCTGCGCCCACTCGTTTCGTCGTTACACGAACGCACGCGCTCTCATACAACGGAGTCGTGACGCACACAGGTTCCTGTGCTCGCTGCTTATAGTGTTGTTGCACTCGCGACTCGCTTGAACGTGGTGCAATTATTCGCCGCAGTTTCGCTGTTCCGGTTAGTGTCACGGTGACGCTTCGGCAATGCCCTCCAAACGCCCGATGTATTCAGCTCTGCTCTCCACGTTCTTCGTTTCCTCCGCCTTCCACACCGACTTCCTCCCCACCACCCCCTCGCGCCGCCCGTCGAGTCGGAATATTCGTGAGCCTTGCCTGAAAAACTTGCAGAGCATTACCTCCACCTCCGGCGCCTTTTCACCTCTTGACTTCTTTCTTTTCTATGCCTCCGCGCACGGCTGGCGAACAAAGGACGCACTCGAGCGAGATTTCGGCGCCACTCTTCCGTGTGCCTCGTCCCATGGAAATAGGATCGAGAGATCTAGCTTGAGGCCGAGTGACGTTCGATATCGATTAGCGGACCACGCGGGGGGGCCAACTTATCGTAGCATAACGAAAAATATCCAGCCGCCATCCGCGCATTGCGATTGTTCGTTTTGAAAGATACGTTGGGTGCGCCGCTGCAACGCGTATCGCCGTTCGCTGGCGGCTGGCTTCGCCTTCCGGGACCGGGCGATTCGGTTCGCCAGGTCGACTAATCGAAAAACGACTGGCGCGAAGGAGAATCGGCCGGTATCGCGGAGTCGGGGGTCGGCACCGTGCCGATCGCCACACGTGCCCGCACTGCCCGCCCGCGCCGGAACGGACTGTTACGACAATGAGTATCGCTTTCCAGGATTCATTTAAAAAGCCGCAAAATTCGTTCGAGCTCATGAAAAAAATCCGTACTGGCACGCACCTCTAACACGCATAGCTTCGAGGCGCATGCAGCGAAGTTTGCAACGAATTAGTAAGTATCTCATCCGCTACCGCACATGGACACGATGTTAGCGTATCGAACGAGAGATAAAGCACACCCACACACGCGTCCTCGACACCCGGCTGGAACTCTGCATGACGAGCGTGCCGAAAGCGTGCATGCCTGCACGCAGCCGGCCACACGCGTGGGGCACTTACGTACGTACGTACGTACATTCTGAAACTCGCTCGGCGCTCTCGTATGCAGATGCGATAGACGCGCGAGATGGTCGCGATGACTGCGCCATGGACGGTTCCGGCTAGTGGTGCGCAGTTCCCTTTCGGTCGCACTTTGTATTCTATCCTCCGTCTCTCTCCTGCTCTCATGTTCCCGGCCTTCCTCCGCCTTCTCGGGCTCATCCAGCGTACGGTGCGTGGCGTGCACGTACGCGCGGCACCTATGTACGTGTATACGTCCGTCAGTTGCACGTGTACCCGGCGTATACACGAGGCTACAAAGCGTGCCACGTTCCGGCGGGCGTGCTTCCTCCGGGTGTCCGCTCCAGTGGGCCAAACCAACCGGCCAGCCCCAACCAGCTCCAACCAGCCGGTCCGACGACCATTGAGACTGCAACTCTCTCCCCCCTCTCCGTCTGCTTCTCCTTTTCTCGCGCTTTCTTCATGTGTCAGATTTCGTACGTTGCATCTTGCTTTCATTTGCCAGGACGGCTCTTTACAAATAGCGCCTCGCTTCTATCACGCTGAAACGCCGTCGCCGCGCCGTCCAGAACTTAATTTGCGGAGATTTGTTAAGGGAACTGCTCGGTCACGAGAGATAATCAGAATTAATGATGCCGACATTACGTTTGAAACGTCGCAATCGCTTTTCCTTCATGGGGAACGATACGCGAGGTGCAGAGTGGTGCAGAGTGAATCTTGAGAATGGAGTGTTACCGCGTTACGGCAACCGGCGAAAGAGGATTGAGTAAGAGGAGATTAATGGTCGGCTGATTGCGGGCTTCGATCGACGAAACTACCGAGAACCGGTGCGCCCGGTATCGATCGATCGGCGCGGATATCGATCGTTCGATGCACGACACTCAAAGCCGCTGATAACGGCCGCGGGACTCGAGATGGAAGATGCTCGACATTTATCATCGAGCGAGCCGTTGTCACTGGGCTGCGAGTAAACAGGTTCCGTCCGTTTATCGCGTCAAAACGCTCAGCTATCGGAGACGCTTATCACGCGGAGACGCGAGACTGTGGGTTATCGCTGGGCTTTGGCCCCTTTCTTTTTCCTTCCCACCCCGTTTTTCTCGCACCTATCGCTTCCACGTCCATCCTCTTCGCCGCTTCTGACGAAATTTAAGAAGAAAGTACAATTTCCGCGGACGTTGTACCTACGCGAAACTGCACGGGGTTAGTCGCTGACGATCGAGGCGCAGCGGTACAAAAGGCGAAGGACAATTTCCATACAATTGGCTGGCACGTGCGTGTGGAGAAACAAGAGGAGAGAGAGAAAGAGAGATCTCGTGTCGCAGGTCATCGGTGATAGGCGATAATCCTTCGCGCTGATGTCTCGCGTCTACGTCTACGGAAAAGCGAGAATCTCGACACGCGCTACGCGTGTTCGCAAACAGAACAGCTTATTTTCGGGGATATCGCGCGGCTCGCCTATTTATCGGCTGGCACATCGGCGTCGACGGAAAAACAAGTCTGTCAACGCGGTCGACGCGGAAAGCGATCAGGCATACTCCGCTATAAATCACGGCGAAGTTAAAAATATCGACACTCGACGCGCTTCCAATTATACCTATAACGTCGAGCGAGCGGCTCGAATGAAGAGAATACTCATACGTGTTGACTCGAAAAGTTAGATTCGCATGTATGTCAGACGATAAAGCGGCGTTAGTAAAGATTAGCGCTGAGAGATCGCCGATGACCGTCGACATATCGGGATACGATATTTTGTCTGGCGACTGTATATCGTCGTTCGTGCTCCTCGCGAATGGCCCCCGGGGTCAAGCGGTGACCCACGCCGTGACCCCAGCAAACGGATAGCCGCGATGCCCCCTGCGCACACGCGATAACACGCACGCCCGCAACTGCGTGTTTTTCAAGTCTCCTAAGAAATAAGAAGCCGCGTCGGGGGTCGGAGGTCGAAGATACCGGCGCACGCAAGCCTTTATGCGTTGCCGAATGGGTAGGGGTCGTCAGTTGCGAACGGGGAAAAATGGGAAGAACGGAGGCGGCGCGCACATGTTGCGGGTGCGAGAGAAGGACCCCGAGTCTCGCTTCCCTCCGTCGCCGTCGCGAGAATTGGGTTTATCGGCGCCGCCGATGATTCTTACTCGAGCGACACGCAAGCGCTGATAAGGCGGCGCGCGGAGGTCGCGGAAAAGAATACCTTTCAGGCCGTTTTTTTCCCTTTTTTATCTGGCGTGCTCGAGGCGTCAATGGCGCTGGCGGCTTCTTCCATCGAGATAACGCCGGCTCGGCGCACCACGAGTGGCATCTTTCTCTTTCGCGAGAAAACATTCCGTGCGTCTGGGAAAATGCGTTCCCGTCGCCGTTCGTTCCTCGCGCTTGTCGCGGAGCGCGGACCACGGACGCGCGTGCCATTTACGAGCTCGATAAAATTGGAGCATCGCCGACAACGAGCGACACGTGTCGTGTTGATAACTTGCATCGATAGCCCGGCACCGATCGCGTGGCTATTTTCATTCGCATCGCGATAAGAGGCGCGTAATTAGACAGTTGCGAAGTATGGAGCGGTAACGAAGTGCTTTCCACCTCGTTTCGGCGGCTAACGTTCTCTCTGGGTTGTTAAGCACGACGCAGGCTCGGCTGGCCGTGATATGCAAAACCTCCAACGTCGACGCACTACGTGAGCCGTCTTTCCGAACGGCAGACGCTGCCTGATTCCAGTCTCAAGACTGTTTGCGCACGTTCGAATCGAGACTTAATGCTATCGGGACGATTAATCGATTAATCAGGAATCCGAGCAACGTCTGACAATCTGTGAACCCGGTAACAGAAAGAACCCTCGCTCCTACTTATCGGCGATCAGATTTAAAAATGCACCAGACTCTGAAAAGTTAATCTAATCGACGCAGTGGAGGACTCTTGCGCTATCGTCTCGATAACCCCATGGTCAACTTCGGCTTAAGTCGTTCACGAACGTTCGAGTCGAAATCCGGTGGAAGTCGAGAGATGTAACGCACACGCGAGTGAGTGCACGATTTGTCTTAAGAGCTCTCTCAACGATGTCTCGGATATCAGAAAATACACATTTGCGAGAACATTAAGAAGTCACCGCGAGCCGTGCCGTTTTTTTCCCAATCTAGCCGCATTCTACCTTCGGAATGGCACATTGCCTGCCGCTATCTCCTGGTCAAGCCTTTCGCTTAGATTTCGCGGCGCGAAAACATGTTTACGCAATTTCTAGCTTTCCCGGCCGACAAACAACGAACAAACTGAAAATGCTTTCTTTCCGTCGAGAGTTTACGACGAGACGGAAGATACCGCGCGTATATCGGCATCGGGAAATAAACGGCGCGGCCACGACGTGCACTTAAAGAGGCCTCCCTCGACCTCGAGTTCACTGTATTCCGAGTCGAGTGTCGGGGTCCGACGCACTTCGAGAGTTATCAGTGCGCCACTGATAAGGGCTACGAAATCGTGCGCTTCTGCACACGCACGGCCCTCGAGACACGATATCGACGGGCTATCGAAGCCCCACACGAAGCTCGCGCTCACGATTTATCTTCCCCTACACGACACGTAAACACTTATTAACCGCGCGCTCACTCATTAGCCGGCAACCGGCCCCGAAGTCCGGGCCGCACGATATTATCGCTTCACAGGCTGCGGGATAAGGTGGACACGCGAGATGTGCACCGTCCTCTCTTTTAAGGATTATTGCCAGATTACGACGTATCGATATCGGACAAGGTGTACAACACGTCTCCCGTTGCGCGGCCGTCACGCGGACGACCAGTTTGACCAGGTTAAGCTGCGGAAAAGTCGACGAGTGGCCCTGTCCGAGACGTCACGACATGTCACGAACGTCAAACTCGCCACTCGGCAGATTGAACGTCGACGATTTTCTCATCGGGAACGGAGAGCTGTTAATTTCCAGACACATGGCATCGATTTTTTTAGAGACCAAAGAGGGAGGTGGAGCGAGCGGAATGATCGATGCGTACCCGGCAATCGTAACCAAACAATTTCGGGATCACGTATTTGCTCAATCGTCGAAACTCATGATACCGCGGGCTCTTCGCAAACACGAGGAGTCGCGCCCGCATACTTATCGTGGAATGTATCCCCGACTTCCATCGATCGCCCTCGTCGATGCCGTCTTTGAAAGCTCGAAAATAATGACGGGTTGCAGTCGTAACGCCGGTATGATTTTCGTGATGCGCCTTCCTTATCTTCCTTTTTCTTTCCAAGCGATCGTTCCGCGAACTCATCCGCCAGGAGCGCGAGCTCCTTAATGCATGGGTTATCCTTGACATTATTCGACAAGCGTGCATTACGCCGATGTTCATTCGCTCAATGAACGAGTACGCCTGCTTACGAAACTCCCGGCAGTCCACGGCGCGTTCGCCACCCAGGCGGACTCGCCCGTTCGTCTTTTCGTCGACAACTTTTTTTTGCCTCTTCTTCCAACTCGCCGCCGCTTACGCTTACGGAAATTGCAACTTTCCGTTGAACGTGTCATTGAGGCGCAGGCGCGCACGACGCGGAAGCATGCTTTCCACCCGTCCTCCTCGATTTTTGTCGCTGCCCCGAGCCCCGAGGATGCACCTGCGCTTCCTCATACGGAAACGTGACAAGGGGATGCTCCGAGCAGAGGTTTCCTGTCACGAGAAATGTTAAAAGTCAAAAGGGGACGACACCGTCGAGGCGTGACTTCGGGGGCTTAAGTATTGTTGGTCACGAAGAGTTAAGTCGTTGTCGGTTTTGCCGGCACTCGACCGTTTAGCCCGATTCCGCTCGACCCAAGCGTTCGCGGCGAACACTTACATCTCACGCTCGATTGCAACCGCGCTAATTGAAACGTTCAAGTCCGAGAGGCACGATTAAATTATTCGCAATCGGCGGTCGCCAAAGTTCCGTCCTCAATTACGTTCTCGACCTTCGCGACGGCTTATGTTTCAAGTTTCAAATTAATCGTCGTTCCTCTCCAACGAATTGACCGCTCTCTTCCATTTCACTTAGCTCCACGACTTTTCAACGCCGACCCTATTTTTTCCTCACCGGCCGTAACGAGCTTTCGGGTTGAAGAGGCGAAAAGTGGAAGGTGCACGAAACGTGTCGTTCGTCGCGGTCCGATGCGTGCCGTTGCCGCGCCAGACATCCGCTTTTGATTTCTGTATCGGGGGAACAGGTGGCCACCGGCTATTTCCGGTTACCGTTTTCCCCGCGAGATTTGCATTCGGGACGAGCGACGTGATGCAAGCGAGCGACCGGAAATCTCGTAATTAAGCCGACCAGCAAGGACACCGAAGTGGCTCGGTGACGTTAATCGCGCCGCAAACACCGACGCCGCCCGTGATAACTGGTGCCTTCAAGCTTGCACAACACTGGCGACGCGGACGTGCGCCAAGTGCATATATCGTCGGAAAGTCGTTGTCGCAGGTCGGCCGCAAGTATTAGTCGGAGTCGGAGGCGAACGCGGGCAACGCGGCTCGGCTCGGCTCGGTGTGTACGATCGCGCGAGCAGGTCGGTTCGATGGAATTTGATGGATCGAGAGGATGTCTCGTTACGCGAAACGTAGCCACTTAAGTGTCCGTTGTCGCAATGGGCCGTGATCGATGGGCCGAGTCGCGATTCGCAGAAATCGCCGAGCGCGAAATTGCGTTCCGTGGGTCCGCTCGCGGGTCGCGGGTCGATATTAATGACTCGATCGATGGAGACTAATTATCGCGGCTCTACGCGGGAGCGCTAATGCGCAAATTACAAAGGCATTTCGAGGGACGAGAATAAGCGATTGGGCCGATTAAGGCCGCGGGGATCGGAATTGAGCAATCAAGGAACCGATTATTTTCCTCGCGGCGAATAATTACTGCGCTTTGATCCTATCCTGACCGTAAGTCATCGATAATTCGTCCGCGAGAGTCGGGGCCAGTAAGCCTAATGACCGATACAAAATTATCGACGGTATCGTGCGAACGTGCCGATCATGCGTACCACGTTGCTCGTGATTAACGATAATGGCGATAATTCACTCGATTAACTTTTTGTATCGCGCACTTTGTTTCGTTGTCTAAAGAGGGCTGAGCCGATATTAAATGTACACACGCTCGGAATGATGCCGCATGCGAGATGAGTTCG
Organism: Priocnemis perturbator; assembly: GCA_963942575.1. Taxonomy (NCBI): domain Eukaryota; kingdom Metazoa; phylum Arthropoda; class Insecta; order Hymenoptera; family Pompilidae; genus Priocnemis; species Priocnemis perturbator. The sequence continues at coordinate 8,120,331 of OZ012644.1, forward strand.
GTCGTTCTTTGAAACTTGAGACTCTCGCTGGATAAGCGCGAGTAATTTCTTGCGAAAACGCAAAGAACGGAACCCCTATTAGTCGACTTTTACGAAAAGCAGGGGATACCGTGGGTGTATTCTACTTTCCCCCACCCACGGGGGAACGAAAGTTTCGAGTAGAATGTTTGTAAAAATGAAAGGAAGGCGAAGTTCATGCTTGTTTACCGAACCGTTTAGTCGGACGCGTAGAAAAGTGTACGTCAGCATGGTCGGTGACACAATGACGGCCGACTTAATGAGAATGTGCAAAAAGTACGAACGATCCCGAGGCTGGCAGGCGCGCGTGCGCGGATCCTAATCGGCGTGAAATGAGCATCGACCGATTCACGGAGTCGCGAGAAAAATCGTACGACGCCGTTCGTGTCATTCTCGCCGCGAGCGACGCCAACGGTTTCAAACGATGATTCATGCTGATTGCTTGCCACACGTACACGAATAAAAAGACGCGCAAAAAAATTAAACGGCAAGACACCACGCGACCGCCTGTCTCGCGACGCCATCACGGTTCTCCGTATAAATATGTCTATTCCGCGAATCTCGTGCAAGTTTAAGAGAGACTGAGGACTTGACGAGGAGGCCGGAGAGCGACGGAAATGGAGACGCATTTCAGCCATCCCGCCATTTTAATTACCCCGTAGCGGGCTATCTCGCAAAACCGTGCTTTTGGCCTTATTTATGAATACTCAAAATGACGGAGCCGCGGCTGCCATTAATTCATGCCACGGCCTTGTGGCTAATTAATAATTCTCGCCATAACGCTCCGGACCCGGGCACTTGGTGCGTTATCGTGCGCAGATGCGCGGCCATTCTTAAACGGACGAATGAAGAAACAACCGTCGCGTCGGCGTCGTTCCGATGGAGTTTCGCGGGACGACGTGAATAATAATTAAGGTGCGCTTACGTCTCACCTCTTCCCTCACCGATTCTCTCGTTCCACGCTAATAAGCATAAGGTGCGAACCACCCGTTGTTCCCGCCATTCCTACGTTCCCAGTGATATGTTTCCCAACATAATGAACGTCGTTGCGAATATCACCAGGGGTCGTCGGTTTGAACGCTAAAAGTAAGGGGAACCGACGTTACGACCGATCGACGCCCAAACGCGGACTAGAGGAATTCGCGCTGGCATGGCGCATTAAAGCGATGGACACCAGAGTGCCTTCTTTTATACGGTGAAACGGGGATTTAAATGATTTCTATATCCATTCCGCATATGCCCACCGGAATTCGGCTGTAACCGCGTGGGATACACCTGCATACGATAATGACGGTCCCAGGACAGATATAATTAGACGTTCGTTAAATATTAAACCAATTATCATCAAACGTCTGACGACCGCTACAGTGCCGTACAGAAATGGATGAAAAATTGTCGATTTCTACCAACAGTGACTGTCATTCTGGGCGAATCATTTACCGGCCGTTCGATGGACCCAATCACCATACTCGGTGAACGTAGCGACCTGTGATCTGCAAAATTAACACGGAAGCGTGTTCGCAGTTGGCAAGAGGCGGCGCGAGAGTAACGAATGACGAAGGGCGACAGGCACGGCGTTGTCGTAGGGTTTTTAATTAGTGGTTCCTGGTGCGGCGTGTTTGAATTACGACGACGACGACGACGACGACGACCACGATGAGGTAGCCACCAGCGAAAGAATTACCGGACTGGCGCACGAAAATGATTAATTACCCGGAGGGACACCGCGTGGCACTCCATACTTCGCTCGCCGACCTTGCTTCAAGAGGCAAGCAAACGGCGACGCGATACTTATCGGCATGATTTACATCGCTGTTAAAACCGTTGACGTGACACGACACTCGGCCTACCCCGCGGCATTACCGCGGATTATTCGCGCAATTAGACGTAGATCGGCTTCACGATCGCTGGAAGATTATGTGGACCTCATCAGCTCTGATGACGCTCGCGGCTCAATCAGGACCCGTGGAGCACGAATCCGCCAGCGAAACGCCGTAGACCCTCTTGCGATCTCATCACTGCCTCTTCACAAGTCTGATAGCCCGCACGAAAAGAAATCGATATCATATCTAAATATACGACAAGTGCCCGATGACATTATATATAAAACAAGAAAGCGATGTCCTTGTACAGAAGTGGAGAAGCGTCCAAAAATAACGTTGAAGGAACTTACCCGTACCGCTATTATGCAACGAAGAAAATAAGAAACAACGATCAGAGAGATTGGTGAAGCATTATCTGGCCGTGGCCTCTGGCGAGGCATCACCGAATTTCACGTGCCGGTCGGTCGGCGAACGTGTTGAGAGGCTAGGAAAGAAACTAGCGTCGGATGATCTACGCGGAGACCTGCTAGATTCGAGACTCATTAACAACGTTCTCCGTGGCCTAGCCCCTTCTAATTGCGACGGGAGAAAAGAGTCTGAAACGGGTCGTCTCACGAAACCCCGTAACACTGTAAGAGATCCGGCTAGCCCGAGGGTGCACTCGACGCCCCGGGGCGGGCAATTAAACGTGATTATCCCTCATTAAGGACGAATTCGAGGGACGATGCCGCGGAAGGGCGGAGGGGCGCGGTTGCGTAATTGTGGGAATGAATCCTTGCTGTCTTCTCTCGTCCGCTCATGCCTCTTCTTTCCTGACTCCTTTCACTCGCTCCTAGTCTTCCTTTCTCTCGGCCTCTCTCTCATACCCTCGCGCTACCCCTTTCCGTCCTCTGCCTCTTCCTTCTCCGTCCCACGGAACCTTTCGTTTCTGTATTCGTCTCGTTGCTCTTATTCTACTTTATGGTAGCGAGCCTCGCGTGCACCCACGCCGAAGATTGACTACGTGAGCCCTGCGGCTCCTTTCTTCTTTCACGGGAAAGGAAAAGACGGTCTCGAACGTGTTCGGGATAAGGATTCTGTGATGTACTAAAAAGCCCTCACGCCGCCTTACGTCAATCCTGGGTAAGAACTAAACTTGCATTTGATGGAAATAGTGTTCGGGATAATTAGCTGTTGGTTTTACAACGATGTCGTTTACCGAACGTAAGGGAGGATCGCGTGTCTACGTTTGGAGTACGAGAGGCACGGGTATTATTATCAAAGAATTTTCCACCGTGTAGGGATCCTTGTACTCGGAAGAGATCTTCTGTAATACTTGAAAGCTAGCGTGCTCCGGTACAGCGCGATACGTGCTCTGATTTAAACTTCGACTCCGTACAGTCTCAGAAGCCAAGTCGGCGAAAATCACGAAACGAGGCGCGTTTCCCCGAAGAAATGACTTCAACATCACCCCCGTTTCGCTCCGCTAACGAGCCAGTCCTCGTTCCTTCGTCACGTCGGACACCCGGAAAATCCTTAAAGTGGCTCGATAAATTGGCCGGGCAAGACTCGTTCCTCCGCGGCAGCTACCAATATTTCTCCCTTCCGCCCGTTTCCTTGCACTTTTATCTGCCGTTATCCGGTGTATCATTATCGCGACAGGTTGTTTGTCCACCGCGTGAGGAACGAGGGTGGGTAGGCAGCGAGGGAGGGATGAGATGCCGTACTACGAAATGTATGCCGCGAGTCAACACTCGCGTGGTTGTTTGACTGTTTGACTTTCCCAGAGCGGAGAGGAGCGGTCCTGGGGCGTATATCTCTACCTGCGCCTCAGGTTCTAAGGTTCCTCAAATGTTGGCTCAGGCGGGTTAGATACCGCGAACGCGATGGTGGTTCAACCCCAGATAACGGCGTTCCTCCCGAGATTAGGTTTCTCGCTTAACAAAGTCTTGACTCCGGCGGAATTTTCGTTCGTCCTCTCGTCCTCACGTTCGCCGGCGTCGCGCGTCGGCCAGGTTCTACGACAATGTGTCGCGCGCGCGTCGAAAATGGGAGCGGCCGACAATATACAAGCGATCAACGCGAAACTTCAACGTAAGGTGCCTGTCTCGAGGCAGTTCCGAGGCACTTCGCCGCGACTCCGTCGTCCGCTCGCGGGCCAATTAACGGATTCTGCCCTAAAGATAACGCCCGCAGCCCCAAAGCGCTCATAAAATTCGAAGGATCGGCGCAATCGAACGAGCCGCCGCGGCAGTTCCGTTATCGTCGAACGACGTTCGGCACTTTGGACCACTGCGAAAGTTACTGCAACGCTTTCGCGTTGGTAGCCCGTGCGTAACGTTACGACGAGATTAGCCGTTCTGCTTGGCCGTAACGTCGTTCGACACGTCGTCTTAAGCGGAACGCACAACGGAGTTTGTCCGAGTGGCACGTATTCTCCGATTCTTTGCAGGCGATTTCAGCTGGTTATTGCACGTCGCGAGATTAGAGTGACGGAGTGCATATTCGAACGTGCCACTTGGCACGACACGTGTAACGTCCAAACGACGTCTGCGGCGCTTCGTCGAATCGACCGTATGCCAGTTCTTAGGGGCAATTTTTGTAAACCAACGAAACTGGTGCAGCACGCTTAAATTCCGGTCGTCGAGAATCCGTTACGTAAGCGAATGCGGCATCGGGTAATTATAATTTCGATCCGTCTATCTTTAGAATGGCGCAGCTAAAAAAGCAAAGCACATCTTTATCGGTTCATTTCCGTAATTAACAGGCTGTCTGCCGTCTGCCGTCTGCGCATGGAAGACACTTGTGTCACTGTCCGATCAGGACTGCCGGCGAGCGTCAGCGACATTTGTCATGCCGCCAATGTGCGCCGTACCTCACGGCTCACGACGATATTGTTTGCGGACCGATGCGCGGCAGGCGTATGTAAGTACGTGTTCCTGCACACGTATCGTCGTAATAAGAGACGACCGCGTATCTTTTCCGTGACGTCGTGAATCTTTCACCTTCGGCCTAATCGCGTCTCGCTGCAGTCAATACGCAAACACGTTCCGCCTCCGCAAACTGAACTTCCAAGTACTCCTTAGCTCCCTGATACGATTTCTTCTCTCTTTTTTTTTCGTCTCCGCCCTCGAGAAGTCAGAAAACATCGAGACGCTTAATGGGAGATGATTTTCAATTTCAAGAGATATCATGCAAACACGTTTTTCTTGTTTTCCTAAAAAAATGCATCTACTCTTACGGGTTTTTAAATTATTTCGACTTTCAGATGCTTTTAGTATCACGGTCATAAGGTAGCGTTATCGTCGACTGAGGACATATTTGCAAATGAGATTCGCAGGTGTTAGGAGCTGAGCAAACCGGTACTAACAGTATGTGTCGCGTTCTGAAATAAGTAACCTAAATCATAAAGAACACACGCGTGACTACTGGTAAGACACCGCTTCTACGATAGCCGCGGTTAAAGGTTACGCCGTTCCAGCATCCCAATAAAAATGTGCCCACTTATGATATCTCAAACCTTCTTCTAGAACAGAGAATCTCGAACCATAGCATTCCAGCAAACGCGAGTTCTCTGCACTCACAACTCTACGTATATTCGTGCAAGGCCAGTGATTGTGCAAGCAAAAACGCGAAAGACATGAGAAAAAAAATATGGAATAACCGCACGGCGACCAGAATGCGACGTGAAAGAAAAATAAATGGGCATGAAAACGAAAGGTTTACGACGTCAGAGCGCGTATCGAGGCGACGCACGTTTAATGAGACGTCGACGTCTGGTCTCATTTTAACAGGTGCATCCGCCGTGTTTGATTAGTCCTTCTCGCCGTATATTTGCTTTACGTGACGTTCGTGTGCCCGTCGTGAGGCGACTTAACGAAACGTGGAAAGGACGCGAGCTCTCGCCCGGTAAACGCTCAAACAAGTTTCGAGACGAGGACGGACAGGAGTGGACGGGCGAGACGGACGGAGAAAGAGAGGCAGAAAAGGGAGGGAAGTGTAGAACACGTTTCTTCACGTTTACTTAGAAGCAGATGCATTAGAAAACTCGCATGACGGCCTTATGCACCTTCAGGATGTTCGCCAGATCCAGTGCCACGTTCCGAGACTAGCAATGTCTGTACCGAGAAATTGGGAATTGTATTCATCCGGGCGGACGTGCGCGCGTGGTGGATGAATGGGAAAGAAATGGCTTGCAGAAGGCTGCAATTATTATACCGTCACTTTTCTCAATGAGGGCCGCGCTCGCCACGTTTCTCAACGTTCGTCGGAAGAATGCTGCGAGCGGCGGGAGGGGGATCGCGTGGCGTGTATTCAGAAAACTTCTCTCGCGGAAGTCCACCGGCATCAGTTGTGAAATCTAAGATTTCCTACCTATCTTACGTACCTCATCCCCTATCGACCTCACGTGAACCGAATCATTCGTTTTCATACATAAATATGCAAATAGCCAGACTCTTATTCTCCATAGCGCGGCTGGAAGTGGAACGATCGTTTCGTCAGACATCGTCCGGACGCCTTGACGCATCGATCGGTTCGGTATAAAAGCTACGTCGATTTCTCGTGGCCGTCTTTGTTCGTTGGCTGTCGCGGCACGTAATGTCGCGAGAGTCGGCCTCGATACCGCGTATCCGTGGAACGGCATCGAGCGTCCACGAGCGGCTAAGATCTGGATCGTTTCGTTCGCAGATAAGGCTGATCCGTACGACGATCGAATGGGCAGCTGCTGCAGATAAAAGTCCAGCCACGATTCTCACAATAGTGCTCTCGCCGGCCTTGGAAGACGATGAGCAAGTCGGGCAAAGAAAAAAAAAGAAAAAAAAAAGAAAAAAAGAACCCCCCACCAAAAAGAAAGAATGGAAGCGCGCAGATAGGGGCAAAAGTCGTTTTCGAGTGTAATTGGAACGCTTTATGACACCTTCCCGCATAATGCCGCCGTCTCCCCGTAGCGCCGGCTTCAGATAAAGAAAGTCTCGCGGTCCCTTTGCCCCTCCCTCGACCTTCCTTTTTACCCTTCCAGTCGTTTCGTCCATTTTTGCGCGTGTTCCCGTCACCGGAGCCATTACGCCACCGCAGAGATAAGCTAATCGCCGCTGTAAAAGGCCGCGCCGCGAGGATGACGCGGGCGGTTCGAGCCCGATGAAATTCCTCCCGACGCCGACGATCTGTCACTCGGAACGTGACGATAATACGGGAGCGAGGAAACTTCGCTCGCGGGTCAGTTGATTCTCTTTGCCGATAGACGCACGCTCCAACGTAATACACATTACACAGCGGACGTGTGTGCTGCCGTCAGCGGTTAGATCGGACGTAAGGCGTAAGCGGAATCGGAGATCTCGCTGCGTCGGGGTTACTTTCTGAAATCGCAAACAACTCGAGACTGCGGAGAAAAATGTTAATGGCACGGAGCGCGGTGGATGGACTATCGCAGGAATCACTGTCCCGCTGACGGAATGTCGTTCAATTAACTTTGGACTTGATCCGATATCGAAGTCGATTAAAAGTGCAAAACTCGCTGGGCAATCGGTCTCGTCGAGATACCGATCGAACGATGTCCGTTCCGGGCGAAACGCGCGTCGCGATCACGAGGGAAGTGAAGAAGCTCGCCAGCTGCCATGGCCCGCGGTAACGGCGCTAATTCCGAACAATAACCGGACGTTAACTCGTTATGTCCGGCGCGTCGACGACGACGGTGTGACGTGATTGCGCGGCGCAAAAATTTCTCAATTCTTCGGGCAGCGGCGTAGCGATGCAGCGATGTATATGGCGTCGGCGATGAGGCGAGCGCGCGAAGCGAAACGAAGACTTCACGGGTGGGCCATTATGTTCCTCAATGACAGCAGATTATCCCTCGTCCTTAGGGGCCACGGGTCGCACGCGGATCCTCTTCCTCCCCGCTGCATCGCCCTCCGGCTCGGGGCCGGAATTGCATCGACCCTAATTTCCTTTTAACCGGCGTTATCATCTGCGCGAACGGCTCCGCGGTCATTTGTCCGGGCGGACAGGTGCCGAAATGAAGGACCACACCGTTCGGTTTCGCCGGCAGAGCCGAAAGATCTCACTCAGCGCTGATTCGCGCTGCACATTCCACGTTTACCGCTTTGTACGGTGTCGCGACGTTGCAGTGCTTATCTGTTTTTAGGCCTCCATTCATCCTCGTCCTGCGCAGTAATTTCCAATGAATGGATGATAGCGGCTTTTCTATTCGGTCGCACGATGCGCTTCGGAGATTGCTCGATTCGCCGTAATTCCTTTTCATCTCTGCGGCCGGTCGTCCCGCGAGACGAATGAAATTGTTTCCGATCAAAAGAGCTCGGTGCGCAGGTGGTCGCCGGTGTCGTTGTGCCTTTAAACGCGCCGTACCCTCATGATCTCGAGGACGTGACTCGGTGATGTCTCGGTGCTCGGGGCGTCACAATTTCGCACAATTTTAGATTGGCCACACTCGCGAATCGGCCCACACCTGTAGGGCCTAATCGCCGAGTCAACTATCTTGTATCTCAATTCGCTGTAGGCCGCGGAATATTGATTTTTTGCCCGGCCAAAGTATAACGCCTAACGACCGGCCGAGAAAGCCGCACCTTGCCGCACAACGGAACGACGAGGTGCTGAAGCGAGCCGCCACCTCTGCAGGAACTCTCAAGGCAAAGGGGAGAAGACGGGGAAGGATGAATGGGACGAAGGGAGACGCAGCACGCATGAGGCCGAACTACGGAATTATCGATCCGTCCCTGGTGGTCCAATTTATGAAGATCTCGTGCGGACGAGAAATTTGTTTATTCATGACTTCGGCTGGGCTTGGAGAATGAATCAGTGCGGGGAGCGTTTACGGCAGCCACGAAATTAGACGAACGGTACGCGATTAGCAGGGAATGATAGACCGGTCAAAAAATCTTCTCCCTCTTCTTTCTTTTTAATATACAGGAACTAGTCAAGGGAGCAAATGGCAAACGTTGTACGCGTGTGAAACTGTAATCGGCGCCCTCGATGCTTAGGTCTGTCATTCTCGACGCTGACTGAAGAGAGAAATGAGCAAACGGCAAGTATCAACCGCGGCATCCCCCGTCGTTGAAAACGCAGGAAAGGACCTTCATCCTGACAAATGACGCAAGCCGGCCCATTGACTCGGAATAATTACGCGGCCTCCAGAAATACGGGAAGCGCACGAGGGAAGAAAAACATTGCCGATCGCGAGGCAGGGAGGCAGCTAAAGCTTGAAAAATTAAAGTCGAGTGTCGGACGGCCACCGTCGGTGTGTCGCCGTGCTTAAGCGGATCTCTTGACAAATGGTCACGAGAAAGAAACCCGACGAGAGAGCACGGCTCTTTGCTGAGGGACAGAATGAGATTTCGCTCTTTCGTCGGAACGAAGCAGGAAACAGATCATCGCTCGTCTTTACGCAGGATGGAATCATCAGCGGCAATCATTAGACACCCGTATTTATTCTGGGTAAATCGTTCGAATACCCTCACGAACGACTCTACTAATTGTTTCCCGTATACTTCTCGCTTCGCCGTCGCTGCCTCGTGGGGGAGCACGAGCGTAGGTTATTGTAATTAGCGCCGAAAATTCTCGACACAATTCGTGCATCACGGTTCATGTGAGTCCAACAGGAATTACGAGCAATAAAACGCGCCCATAATCATGCTGATATTCATTCACGATACGGCGCCACGCTACGTGATCGGCGGGAACAACCGAAAACCGACGTGCGCGGGTGCATAAAATTAGGCACGAACGATTTCCCACTCCGCCTGCTTCTAGCACGAACGCGCTATCATCAACGAAAAACAAAAAACAGAAGAGAAGACCGGCGGCGGCTCCTTTTTGTTCCTAGCAAAAGTTGCGTAACCGACCGACGACGGTTCACTTGCCATAAAATCCCCGCTCAGCTAATAACGGTGCTGAGCGTGAGACGTTCGGCGGATAGATTTGAATCACTTGGGTTGGAAAAAAACTCGATATTAGGGAGACGCCAATTATTAACTCCGCCGTGCGTAACGCTGTCTGACGGTCGATTATCACCGTCACGGTTGCATCCGTTCAGGAGTGTCCCTCTGCACTCAACTAATGGCAAACAACGAGCGCTCACGTAAGCCAAATAGCGCTCCCAACACGTTCAACGTCGCGTCACCTACAGAAATTCACGTCCGTGTACTCAATTTTTCACACCTTTTCGATCTATTTTTGGCCATATCTCTATAATGAAAGCTTAAGCGTATCATCCCACCGTGGTCTTTGACAAAACATTATAAAATTTCACAAAACAGTCAATGTGTTAAGTATGCCGCGGTTAACGATCCGCGCATTACGCTGGTCGTGGTAATTGCTCGGCTGTTTTTCATCCCGCCTGAGTGGCACAAACTAAACTAAAGACTGTTTAAGGAATTAGGAGGAAGACTAATCGTCGCCGAGGACGGCCCCATGAAAAACGCAGTGTGACTGATGATTCAGGAAAAGACGGAAACCCCGTGTGTTAAGTGGCTAAATGTAGCCAGTCAGACGAGGGAGAGTGCAATTCACAGGCACGAGTGTACGTAGGAAGACGAGACTGTGTGGAGCCGAGTCCGCTCGTGTTCTCCCGTATATTCGAGCGACGTGCAGCGTGCCTTTTTGAATGTGTGTATCGGAGTGTGTCGCGGAGGATGCGCGAGGGGTCTGCCGAGCGAGGTAATGACTGGAGCTTCCTGCGTTCACAAACTGCACGGGAAGGGAGACGTCCCTCGTGCAGGATATCCGACATTTAATCTGATTTCTGGATTATACGCTTGTGGACAGCGGCGTATAAAGGAAAAAAAAAAACAACCGTCCCTCCCGTCTCCTTCACCCTCTTCCTCCCCCTCCGCTCTCATCGCTCTTCTCCCGTCTGCTCTCCCACCCGAATTCTACTCCCAAACTGTCCAATCGTCGATTCGTTACGATCGAGAACCGGAAATCACCGCTGCGTGACGTCGCGCGACGATCGTGTGCGCGCAAGTACGCCTCGCATGCAAATAATGGAAGGAACTCTTTGTACGAGTGGCGCGCGAATCAGAGTACCGCGAGAATGTTTTTTCGGAGGAACGACGATGCCGGAGCGCCGACTTCTTTCCCACCGTGGGAGATCGGCATGATCTTGAGTCGGGTTTCTTCTCGGTTACACGCGCGCGGCGCTTCGCTTAATTGGTACACGTACGCGGGAACGCGCGGAGGCACTGCGCTTTAATCACCGTTATATCAGCAGAAAATAAGACTATCTCGGAGAAACGGAGGCAGGCAGTTCGACTTTTGGATCACGTAGCAGGAGCCAGGCTAACGTTGCACGCCACTTCTGCGATCCGCATCGCGTCTCAGACTGTAAGCCAACACGGTACAACGTTCATTCACGTTGACTCCCGCATCCCCGCCCGCGAATTCTGCATACGTGCAAAATCCGAGCCACCTCGTGAAATACGTTGATAATGGCATTCGATCAAGATACTCCAAGCTCGCCGGACGAGAATCGAAGTCGACAATCCAAAGTTCCGCGACGAAAGTGCTTATCTAATTGTAAGTAGGCTGTCGAAAGTAAGATTCCTCGAGTCCGATGTCCCCTGCTACCTAAATGTCATACCTTTCCGTCATTGGTTTCCCCGGTTATCCGGTTTCTCTGCTTGTCGCGCAACACCGGTGCCCCGTTATTAGAATTGAATATGATGATAGAGATAGACAGAGATAGACAGAGGAGTGAGAGGTGAGAGTAAAGGAACGCCGATTGAAGCTTGCCGCGCCGGTGTGAATGGTACTTAAAGTGGCACGGGTCGTCGCACACGGTCGCATGGCCTATGGTGGGGATTGGCGTGCGTCGCCTTCTCCCATGAGGTCGCCAGTCGCCTTCTTATGCCGTCTCACCATTACCGAGCTAGTCCGTTCGCATTCCTGGAAGTTCGTTAACAGTGTCCTTAAATCAAAATAGAAGACGGAACTTGAAGTTTCTAATTAACGTACCGAACAACAAGCTTTCGCGCGGTGGTCTCCGGCGAAAGAGGGAGGACGGAACGTCGAAGGGAGCAGGGAGCGCGAGGGGAGAGCGACGGTCACGTGGAGCGGCTCGGAACATATTTATGAGCGCTTCTTCTTCGTCCACGGACGCAGATATTCGCGGCTAACTCTTTATCGTTAATGGCGTCGGGGATAAAAAGTGCCAGCACACCCCGGAGAATATACAGCGACGTTTTAACGACCGCGCAGGAAATTCTCGCGACGATTATTATGGATGCTGCGTAGCGGGTACGCGTAGATGCGCGCTCTAGGATGATTACAAAGCAGCCATAGGCTCCTTGCCCCCTCGTCCGGCTTCGGGAGCTAAATTGTATATATTGTATATCAATCACGTTCGCCCTGTCCCCTCCCTCCTTCATTCATCTCCGCCGATCCCGTCCTTTTTCGCCTCGCTGTTTTGTCTGACCTTCCGCTCAGGCTACTCTGTCTTGCCGGCGTCGCGCACCGGCTTTACACGTCGCCGTGGCTGCGCTAAAACCGGTAGTAAATTGCGCATTATGCCACCGCGGGACGAAGCAAATTGATTCCGTTCGTGCGTCCAATTCCACTTCGTTTGCTCCGTTTTATCGCGCGTCGCCTTTCCCTCTGGCACAGACGAGGTGTATAGGATAGAACCATCAAGAAACGCATAGGTATTTTTGTCCCACCATCTTGAGGTGCTAGAGCCCTATTACCAGTGTTATCGGCTAGCTGCGAGAAATTTCGTTAAAACGGAATGACAATTGTTCGACGTTGATTCCCGGCAGGAGCTACCCCTACCCCGCTTTCGGTCAACGTCCCACGAGCTCGGATTCATAATACGAGCATCACGGTGACTGCCCATGACACGTTCACATGACCCTTTTCCGCGGCGTCACAGTTCTCATGAAACATTATACTCGCATGTGAATGGGAGACGTGTCGTTACGATACTTCCGGCGGATAGCTGCTCGGCACGAATAATATTAGAACGTAAATAAGAATACACGGAAGCGGCGCAACGACGGCGAGCGGCTTGCGCGTCTAACGTGCTGAGAAGCGCGAGAGTCGAGAGTTTCCGATAAGACAAATTCAACGGTTGTTAGGGATGTCGGAAAATTCATCGGGCCGACAGAGAACGGCCATTATCCTTTACCCATCGTCGTTAGGCTACCGCCAAACCAGCGCGAACGAAAATTGCGCGTCCAAAACGATGAAGTCGGATAACTACCGTGCCTGCGGAAGTGGACCCGTGGGAGTAGATGGGTTTCTGAACTGTAGGCCGGATATTTCGCAGTCACGAGCGCGGCCGAAGTCACGCGACGCGCCCGGTTAACGCGGATCGTTGAATTTCGCTGCGGGCGAAGTCTATGCAGAATGACGTCGCAATTCTCCATAGCGACTCTCGATCGCGACGTCACGACATAAACGACTCACGTGCTCGATGTCCTCGTGAGAGCGATGCGCGATCAGCAAATTGCATTGAGCTATTGATGGCATCGGAAGAGGAAAAAGAAGAGGTGGCGGGAGAGGGAGTAATCATTGAACGCGAAACCATAACCTAGCGCACGGCGCACGATACTTCGCACTTTATCTTTGTTTGCAGACTAGACTCATGACTGGCACTATGCAACGCTTCCGCGAAGTGTACGAGGCAGGTTGAGTAAATACGAGGTCTACGCGGTGGTGAGCGCGTCGCAACGTGTCACCTATACATTTTCACGTGGGTATCGATAATGATAATCAGATACGACTATTGAAGACGCGCACGACAGTAGGAAGATTTTTCTTCGAGCGTATCATTTGAAGCGAGGGATCATAAATCCAGCGCGTGGGGAGGACGTGAGCGAACGATTTTCTTATCGATAAGACAAGCACGCAGTCTCGAAAGAGAAGTCACGCAGACGATTAAAAGATTTTTCTACGCTCCCATGACGGCCTGAATAGCCTCGTGCTCTAGATTCCAGATAAAACGTCGTCGCACGTCTAACACGCTGCATCGCATTCCGAGCACCGTTTGCTTCGGATCCGTTTACACGGCCGTCGATCGTCATTTTTACCCGTCCACACGGATCCGCTCAAGGTAAGAAGGTGGCTTGAGGTGAAGAACGATAACCAGTTGAAATGGTACTTCGGTCGCGGGCAGAGATCGATGGCGAAGGTTATTGACTTGGCTTATCGCGGCGACAGCTCGGTCACGATCCACTCCAAAAACACTTTTTCACTCCTTCCGGCCCTCATGGAACTGCCACCCTCTGCGTACTCGTCGCCCCGATAGGCGACATTGCGCGAGAATGAAAGACGACGGAAAATGGCTGCACTCGAAGACGAAAGTGAAACGATTATCGGCAAATTACTACGAACGTTCGCCAGCGTTTACGAGAAATTACCAGCGAGCGTGTACGCTCGTAAACAATCTTAACGAGGCGTTCAAAGTCCGTGGAGGGTGTCACGTGCCGGTTCGCGGCTAATCGGAAGTATCGATAACGGGAGACAGCGTACAGCAGCCGCGGTAGCATCATCATCGTGGCGTCTGTTTTATTGGACGCTTAATCGTTATCGCTCTAATTGCCGTTCTCCCCCGCGGAGTCTGTCGCAAGAGACCGGAGCCAGAGGCTGTGGAAGTTGGACGCGAATCACGAGACCGTCGGCGTCCTCGGCAGATTCTGCCGTCCACGATCCGCTCTCGCCTGCGCGCCATTTATTTCCGCGCAACGAGAGGCTGCGAGCTGCGAGGAGAAATCGGGCATGAGGAACGGCCGCGGCCGGCTCGAGATCTCGCTCGTGCCCGCGGAGCGAAGTTATAAATTTCCACCGAGTCGAATTCCGCGACGGACGGTCACGTTCGCGAACACGTGGCCCGAACAGAGCGTGTCGCACCGGGCGAATCTCATTTATCTTCACGCTCTCTTGGCGTGAGAAACGCTATCCGCCGGCCATACTTTTTGAAGCAAAGATAGCAGCAACAGCGACGGCGACGACGACGCCGACGGCTCTTGGTGAAAAGAAAACGTCGCGTCATACGTTATACGGTGTCCGCCCGATCGCATTACGCTTCAGACCTTCATATATTCTTCTCCTTTTCTCCGCGCGTAATTCAGACATCGGCTCGAATGACGGGAGAGAGCCGGACGGCAGTGACGAAGAGCGAAATGAGGATCGTTTGGCGGTCAAGATAGAGAGTGTGACTCGAAAATAAAGCGAGCGGCTCGTGGCGCGACAATGTAAAATGAATTTGGGCCACGGTGACACGATATACGTACGCCGCGGCTCTCGTTAAGCCATTAAGTGACAGCATGCCTTCGGGTTATCGTCGCGCTAATAAAGCTGGCATTACGGACACGTCGCAGCCGATAAGAAGCTCGTTTAATTCCTCCCGGCTCCCTCGATCTTCATCGTAAACGTGCGTAACACGCGAGCGTATCGGTCCAATCGTGATAAGAGCCGGGGAACGACGTATCGACGGACTAACGCGACACTCATCAAAGACTGCGCTAATGCGCGGCGTGATTTGATGCGCGAGCGCGATAACGCTCACAATCTGCCAGCGGAATGTTCCAGCGCGAGATCGGAGGACAAGCTGCCTTTTTTTCCCCCTGCATTTTGCCAGTTTCTCGGAACGAAGGATACGACGAAAACAGCGGTATTGACGGAAAGATACGTAGGGAATACCGTCGATCATCGCTTACGATAGCGGTTGCATCACTCTCTAATCGATGCACAATAACCGGAAGTGCAAATGAATGGAAGGTAGGCATCGTTTGCTGCAATTATGCGCGATACACAGAAACGCTTAGCGAGCCTCGCCAATTCGGAATAGGCGTTAATGCCGACGAATTTGGCTGGAGGCGGATTTTTCTCGAGATTTCTAAAGTGCCCTCGCGATCGAGACTGGAGCCTCGTTAATTTATACGGCCACTCGTTCGTTCCCCGAGGCCCCGAAAGCGGCCAGTGTAAATTTGCTTAGTCCGGTCACGCGCGCCTCACTTGGGAAGCATTCTACGGCCAGTACGGACACCTACGCGGCTGCTGCGTGAGGCCTGCACAACGATTCTCCGTTTACCCGTGTCATTATTGAGCCGTGGTAAAGTAAAGTTTGCGGGACGGTTAGCGCGCGCGGCAGAAAGAAGGAGAACGGGGCAAACGAGCGTGCCACGAAAAGAACGAGGGAGATCCGATGCGATTCGAGACGATCCGAGGCGTTTACGATTCCGTCGCGCTGCGCAGTGACAAAGCGCGCGGATGTTAAGAGCTCGAGGACGTTTTTAATACGCGACGGTTTAACGACTGCGTCGGAGCCTCACGTCGTTCATTGATTTTAACGAGCGCCGGCCCACGAGTGACTTCTTCATTTTTCTCCGACGCCGCCGCCGCGCCGATGCGTCGCGGCCAGGAGAATGCTTTTGTTCGCTTTCTATTTACGACAGGGTAAATTCACGCTCTCCGTAGATCTTCGGGTTCTTCATGCTTCGCGCCCGTCTAATAACGTGCTCGCCAGTCGCTATTCGCTGGCTATCGGTCAACGCGCGAATATTACGCGTAGTTCAGAGGACCTCGTCCACCTCAATCGCGGCCGGTGATAATCATTTCAGAATGTACGGATTTTCTTTCGGCAAGTGCTAACGACCATAGCCACCTCGCTCCCAGCTACTTCATTTGCGCGCTGCTTTACGATGCCTCCCGCCCACGACGGTAATTTACTCCGGCAGAGGGAATGCGCCGCGTTATCTCGCAGCCTTTCGCGAAACTTTAATGGCCAGCGCGAGCGAGCGGTATCACTGTCGTTATTAGGGTCGTGAGAACGATACCATACGAGTGTGAGGTATTGCGACACGATGACTTGCTCGAACGATTTTTCTGCGTAGCCTGCGCACACTTACTGATCGCCCCTCTTCTTTCACCATATTTTCCTACGTCCTTCCTGCTTTCTCCCGGTCTCCCCGGAGTACATCGATGGCTATTAGGTGGCGAGAAAAAAAGCACGGAACCGCAGAGTCGAGGTGCAGTTTCACAAAGGACTCCTGGGAACCTGCTGAACTGGAACGCTCCCGTTTCTCCTGATACGGCGCTCTCCCTCAAACCGCCGTCGTTTCAATGATTTTCCAAAGAAACTGCCTCTAGCGGTTCTTGCGTCGGCGTCGATAATTAAGGCGTAAGCATAAAGCATCGCTGATTCTACGGGGACTTCTTGCTGGCGTTAACTCTCCAGTTACACGGTGTATTCTTCTTCACGAGGAGATAAAACGATTTACATATTCATTTGGGAGTGGTCCTGTTACTTCTGATTTCAGTGCCGGTAATTGTCGGCTGATTATCGGCGCACACGAGCGAGCGTCGTGAAATCATAATTACTAATCGGTGCGAAGAATAAACGCTCCCACCCAGTGACGGGTATCGCCGACGTTTGTTTTATTAATTTTCGCCGCGGTAATGGCGGGCGTGGGTAATCGCATCGCGGCGGCATAAAAAGAATGCGCCGAGATTTTTGACTGCATTCCGCTGAGTCGGAGTACGAAATTAAAACGCGACCGACTGGTCTGGATGTCGTTAAAAGTCCGTCTGTTTCGTGTGCGTGAAGGAAGGTAAGAGAGGATGGAAAAACGTCGCGCTGAGTGAATCGTGGTGTCGATAGGAATCGAAGATACTCCGAAATCTGTTGGACGTTCACGACCGGCGTTTTGTTGCATCTTTACAAGCCCGTGGGCCGAGTCTGTCACGAAGGCCGGATGCGAGAGAATAAATTACAATGTCAAGCTGCTTGCGTGAAACGGAACTGTGCCCATACATGCAGGTTACGTGGCCAGTGCGCGCGATAACGAAATTATCCTAATACGAGCTTCCGCGCGCTGATTTCGCAATCGCGGTGCATCGCCTACTCTGACATGTCGGGATTACAGTTGAATACGTGAAATCTATGTCCGCGTGCCAATGGAGCGAGTGCCAATCAATCGTCGTTAGACATCCAGCTTTTTCGAATGCAATCGGCCGCCGCCGGTGGCGACGATCATCAACTCAGACCCGCGCTACTCGAATTTACGCGACCAATGTCAGGTCTGCACGCTTTGATACGAAGCTGAAGCGCACGTGATCGCTGATTCGTATTCGCCGTCGCATGTCCTGATCGGTAAGCGCAAGGGGGAAGGAAAACGCAGAAGGAATAAAGCGGACGAATATACGAGGAGGAGGAGGAGGAAGAGGAGGAGGAGGAGGAAGAGATGGAAGAGCGAGGGGCAAAGAAATCGCCGGTGTAACAACGCCGTGCGTCCACGCCAGGAGCACTATCGTATTTCTGCGCCGGGCCCGTAATGAGCCCCCTTACGGACTCGTAAGAATGCTACCAGACGCGTTTCGCGCATCGCCGAACGCGTTAAACACGCCAGCTGCCGGTGCTTGTCGCTCGTGCACCGTGTGCCTCTTCTTCCTTCGGACTTTTTTCTCGCGTCATTGTTCGTCCTGCTCCCGCGCGGTCGCTTTTGTCTTTAACCGACCGATCGGCCGAACTTCTTGCGCTAGCGCGAGCGAACGAAAAGCGGAGCCGAATTTTTACGGTGCGCCGCACGTCGACGCTGCTGGCACGGCTGGAGCCGCGCGATAATTGTATAGAAAATCGACGCTCGTAAAGTATCACGAGATATGAATCGTAAACGGCAAAGCTACCCGCACTCACCCCTTTTCGCAGTGCTTTACGCGCCGCGAACTCTCGTCTGTTGATGCGGCAACGTTCGTACGTACGTCCGCGAGCTATCTCTGCCACTTACTCGTCCTCAAATGTCACTGATTACCGGCGAAGAAAGTGGACGGACGCGTGAGTAACGCGTTTCCCTACTCTTATCAACAGGGCGACGTGAGAATGTGGAACGGCGCCGGTGTTTACGAGTGTGTATGTCGTGCGAGAAAAGAATATGTGCAAGGTGGATCCTCTCAATGCATCGCGTTCACATCTTATCTTACTTTGCCGCGTCGTTTACGTCATTTCGAAATAATTATTTCAAGGAAATGTCAATAACACAGGGCCAGTCTCTGCCGGCCATTTTTGCAACCTATGGTCGAAGAGTATTTTCCTCTTTCAGTGCCAAACGAAAATACGCAACATGTTCCATGGAAGTACATGCGTACACGATGTCCGCGCATCGCGCACAAAAGACCGACGCAGGAAACATAAACGGCACTTTTTATCACCCCGACGCCCGCGCCGACGAGGCTTTGTATATTGCAGTCTACACGTTATTGTTTCGCGTGCGTGCGTGCATCACGCATACGCCGCGGCCCTTTCATGCGATACGCGTGTACATATAAATACGTACTCGGCGCCGGTAGCGATATGCATATGCGAGCAGCGTATGTTAATGACATTCGGAAAGACTCGGTACTCGGTACGTTACCGAGAGAATAATACCGGTCATGAGACGACTATTCAGCGCTGGAGTTCGCGGTAGCTGTGAAATATCGGTGTGGCGATTGGCCTCTGTATTAATGCAGTCCCTTGTCAATTTTGTTTTGTGCCAAATTAGTTATGCGTCAATTTAGCTTTGCATGCCGCAAAGAACGCAACAAAAACGGAAAGAGATTACGGCACACTGGAGAGACTCATAATTGCGCCTCTCTCGCTCTGCCTCTCGCCGTACAAGATAATATTAATCTCCGGCTCTCGTGTCGTGTGGTACATCCTATAACACGACGGCGTATCTGCCGGTAGAGAGGATCTGCCGGCAGCGGAAAATGGTGCTTGGTTTTAAGGTCGCGAGGTCACGTGCGCGGTATGAAGTATCGCGTGGTCCCGTGGGATCGTGCAAGCGTCGTGTGCACGCGGTGCATTCTTGCTCCCAGCCACGCACGCATCCGCGTCCGCACGCATTCGCGCCGCACGCACACACCTCGTTCGCGCCTTCTGATTACTTATGACGCCACCGCTCAAAAGCAAAGCGCGTGTTGGTGGACATGCGCCCACTTAAGCTCCAACTTGTCCTACACTATCGCGACACAATCTGGCGAGCCATTTACATAAAACCAATTAGTCGGCGATCGTTTACGTTACGTGTTTTCTGATTCATTGCAGCTTGGGAAATTGCACTGCTTACGGTCGCTCCGCGAAAGTGCACGACGTAGCATTACAGGATTGTCATTCGGAGTCGCGCCTCGCTCGATATACTTACATATCCGACACCGCTTAACGCGACGCGCTCAATTTTTCCTCGTATCTCCGCTATTACTTAATGAGGCCGTCAAGCACAGTATTCGATCCCGTCCATTCACCTCATTGACCAAACGGCATCGTAACTTTGATTCAACGATTATACCGGCCCAGAGCAGCCCTCTCTTGATACCGATCTCAGTCACGAGACGTACGGCGACCGATTCGAGAGGCTCATAACTTTCGTACTCTCCGGCTGGGCCTGTCGGCGTGCTGGAAATTCGAGCGATCGAGCGCGCATGCGGTCGAGCGTGTCTCGTTTTTACGCGAGTTGGCCCTCGAGGACGATCCTGGTAGTCTACGTACTCTGTACGTACGCTCCATGGGGTGGAACGGGCTCGATCGGTAAAAAGCGATCGGTCCGAGTTATTTATTGCGCCTTTCGGGACGAGAGAGCCGAGGTGGACAGAGGCATCGGTGCCCTGGACCCGGAGATATCTTATCTGAGACACACACCGTGCGCCGAGGACCTCGTATACCCGCGTATACTTACCACCTCGCCGTGGGCCTGATACCACGGGGTGATAACGGACGCCTAGTATCTGATGTACGTGCAAAAACAAAGGCTCCGAACAGCCCCCGCCCCGCGTCACCCTTTCTCATTCCCTCCAATCCTCCATCCCTCCTTCATTCTCGTCTTCGTTCGCCCCGCAACTTTCTGCTTTCTTTCCTCTTTCTCCGACGCCTGTGCTCTGTTCTGCGCTTCTTCTCCCTTTCGCGACGTTAACGAGAATCGATCTCATGATCGATTTATGTCAGACTACGAGACGGCGTAGCTTGGCGAAAAGTTCATAATCACGCGCCACTCGTTTCATCGATCTCTATGAACGGCGACGATCGTCGTGGTAACTGATATCCTCCGATAACACCGAGCCCCTACGGCACGTCCTATTCAGTGCAGCGCGTGTTCTGCGAGGCGGCGCGATGAAACTCGTAGAGCGTACAACGTGAGAATGATGACACTTTCTCACGTAATCTTCTTTCACTTATCCTGTAACTTTATAATTTACGGGTTACAGTTCTCGCGGTTCGTCGAACGTTTTAACCGTTAGTTCGGTATTCATGCGCACAATCGAAACTGCCCGCGCAGTATGTATCTTACAATTGATGCGGCCTGCTATCGGCGGGGAGGTCTGCGGCGTTCACGCAAGCCAGGCCGCTCGTAGCAATTTTCGCATTCACGCGGCCCCGGCGCCGGCGGTGGTATCGTCGCGATATTACTCGCAGCTAAAATCATTCGATACGGTCGATGGCGCGAATCGGTAGTCGACGTACGACGACTCGAAGCAAGTCGTTACCTTAACCTCGAGGGAAAAGAAGCGATAAATTAGGTGAGCTTATCCGCGATCGTTTGTGCGCGAGTATAACGCTCGTCCGGGAGCTGCCTGGCGGAAGAGAGCTCGTCGGCATGCAGATGCCCTCTCGCGGCTTCTTTCTCGTCTCATCGTCGAGATGAGCCGTGAAACGGAGGAGGGGAGGAAGGAGAGAGGAAGAGCCACGGAACACGGATCCTTCTCGTTCTCTACTCTTCTGTTCTCTTACCTCGCCCCTGCCACTCCGCGCTCGCACGCAACTTACACACGCGGGCCTCGCAGTTTTGTTTGGCGCATAAAAAGCGAACATATTGGTTTTACGTTCACTTATTTACGAGACCATAAACATAAACTCTCCTGCGAGCCGCCGCGCCGCGCGATTCGCCAAGTGCAGCGTCGCTACTCCATCCGGTGCTCAGGGGTAGCGTAGTCCGTGGAGAAGAAGAAGGCGGAGAGCGTAAAACGGAGAAGCAAGGATAAGGGACCTTTGAGAGAAGTAACACGGGGGACGTGGGGTATGCGACGGGGCAGACGCATTAATAAACTTCGGAGTAAGCCACTCGCGTGGCAAAGACGACAAATGGCGATATTTATGGGATTCGAGGCGGGTGACAAATTTCGCGTGGATGCTTGTACACTCGCCGATGGGGAAGATGTTGCTGGGAGAAGCGACAGAAGGGGAACATCCCTGGAGAATCGGAGCAAGTTTATATATCCTCCCAGGCCGAAACCACGACGCGGTGACGAGGACAAACGACGTTGTAAGGAGTGCGTATTCGTCGCAACATTTTATCCAGTGCCTTTTCTCCCCTCACTTCCGGATTTTCACTTTAACGACGGATTTCTTCGGACGCGTTATATTAAGAAACTGCAGTCATTGTTGGTAGACGATAGACACCGATGGTTACACCGTTCCTATCAATTTACATCTATATTTTCTCTACGTTCACCGCTGTAAACATTTCCTTGATCCGCGGTTTCGTCTTCGCGAGCTTGCAGTGCGAGCGCTAAAGTTTTACAAGAAGTCAGGTAGATGGGTATAACTCTTTTCCCAGATAATCGACCTGATACCGAGACTAGAGACTACGGATACGTGGCCGAATAGAACGTGTTTGTCGATGTAAGGCTATCGGGAACGTCGTACACTCTTTTTCGCGATAATCGACAACGAGGAGTGGTCCGCCCCGTTATCGAACCGTGAACTTATACGGCCAGAGATAACGGACGGATCCTGTCCAGTGCACTCGAAGCCCTGTAAACGTTCCTCGCGAGTGGCTTATCGCAGGTGGGCAGACCGATATTGCGCTTCGTTCTTGACGTGGGGGAGGCGGAGGTGGCTTGAAATAAGAGCAGAAAAGGGTGGAGGTTGCGGTTCCCTTGATTTATCATTCCTGCCGAACGAGTTCACTTACGCCACGTGTACGCTAACAATAACCCATTTTACGTAAATCGTGTTCCGTTTTTTGTCCACTTGTCAGAAAACTCACTGACGAGGAAACGCGAAAAGAGGTAGTGAAATGAAGAAGATGAAGGAATGAGACGGTCGAGCTGGTCACGCGTTTCGAACTCGCTAGTAGCAATCACGAATCTGTTATTGCGAGTGGTCTTTCGAAGGCTGAGTACAATTACAGGTTGCAAGACGAGCGAGGAAGGCAACGCTCGCATGCTCTGAATGCACGCCGTTCTCGTTACGACGTATGCCGAGCAGACGGGAGAATCTTTCAGGATGCGAACAGTCATTCGTTATTATCGGTACCGGCACCGCGTCGGAATATTACATCTATTCCAACGACCGACAACGTCGTTCGAGTGCGCATCGCGCCTAATGCAGCATTACATTGTGAAAGGCTGCGGGAACAGCTGCAGTGGGACGCGATAGCAAGAAGTAGAACGATGAAATTTATAAGATTAGCGGCTATAAATGTTTTATACATCCAACATTAGAAGCAGCAATTCCTCATATGAGATAATGTTCATCATTACGGGAGGCGTAGCATAAAGAGAAAACCACCGAGCGTGCTTTTTCGACCGACATCGCTCAGTGGCCAAAAGTGAGCCCGCGCGCGCGAGTGGCACTAAAAGTTTCGGGGCGTGGGCAATAATTTATGATGCCGCACGGTAACTATCCGTAAGTACCGGCGCGGGCAAGCGCTAATGCTCGTCCTTATGTCCCACATACCTACATGTATAGTACGGAGGACGAAGCCGTAGGACGAGAAAGCGAACGAGCGGGAGGCTGAAAGGGAGTGTGAGAGGGTCCTCGAGAGAATGAAGAAACCGAGGGAGAAGAGGGCATAGAGGGCCACGACGGGACTTCGGAGGCGTTCGCCCTTTACTACGCATAAATCTGCGGCCGCCGCCGTCGCAACTTTACTACCTTTCCTCGAAAACCCACACGCCGAAGTGTCCCTCCGTCTCTACTTCGTTTATAAGCTCCGGCTTCGGCGATGGCGACGGCGACGGCGACGGCGACGGCGGTGGCTTAACATCGGCTCGATGTAGGTCTCTGTGTCTTCTGGTCTGCGGTCGCGCCTCTGCACTTCTTACTGCGAACGTGCCTATGAGATAATGTCTGCGTAATGTTGTGTGTGGTATGTGTAATGCGCGCGTGTAATGTACCCTTGTATCCTTAAGAGGACAGGGTACGTAGGATCGTGTGTACGTATGCGTGCAGCTTTCTTAGACGTTTTCTCGCGCGTATGCTGTCCAGTCAGTATGTTACATATGAAAATGTATTTACGTGAGTACGTGAACGTATACGGCCCACAGAACGCGCCGGGCACCCGCGGCCTATCTCGCCACTTGAGATATATCGAAAACCGTGGAAAAACTCGCAATCGTATACGGGCGCACGACTCTAGACCGGATCGAATCTCGTCCGGAAGCGCTACTGTGTTCCCTCCAGGTGGTTATCAGCCTACATTACATCGGTGCCTTGGAAGTCCAGTAACTTCTGGGACGCACCGCGCAGCTCGCCGTTTAAATAGACGATTCATATCGACGGAACAAATCGCGATAAAGGCTGCTAAGGTCCTTGAATATCAGACGATGGAACATCTTATACAAGTTTTAACGAGACACGTCTTTAAAAATGCTTGAAATAATTGTACTGTAAAATTACACGAGACACCTCGAAGATACAATATATTGATCAGGGTAGTATATAGGCTATAATTGCCGATACCGTAGCCAGATCACGTTTGAAATAAACTCCAGGATTGCGTCCTCCCTTTCACCGAGACCTACCCCCAATCGACATCGGTAGGCGAGAATCGGACGTGTCCTTAATCAATAAGATAGCTTACGAGAAAGCAATTAATATACTAATTAGCCTGGCTGGCAGTTACACGCCACGCGACCCCGCCCATCTTTTTGCATCACGACGATATCTACGTTACCCACCCCATACGCGAGCACATGTAAAGCCTGTGCACGTACCAGTTGCGCGCGCGTGCCTAAACGCACGACGCGAAACGTGCTCGCGAATTGACGTCAGACGAACGAAGCATGTGCGCGTACGAGGAGTTGCTGGAAAGGGCCGTCCGCTATAAAGCGGCGCGGACGTGAGAAGATTGGAGTTCCCACAGATGTCGAAGAAACTAGGAGATCGCGACGACCTTGACTTTCATGGAGCCGAAGACGCGGAGCGGAGAGTAAACGACGAGCTCGCCGCGAGCCATTCGTGCGGGACAGGGGCTAAGGCTAAGGGTTCAGCGCTGACGCTGTGAGTTACGGTTTCGCCACAGAGCGTGGTTATAAAGTGTGAGGAAACAGATCGCGAACCGCGGCCTTCTTTAATTCGCCTTTCTTTCCATTTCGCACGATGAAATCGTCAATAACCGCAGCACGTGGATAAGCTGCGCGCTTCGTCGGCTGAGAACGACAGGAAGGCTGAACTCTCGAATAGCGATGACGATTGATAATGATCGCCGCGCGAACGCGGAAGTTATGCCGGGACAGTTGAAATCTGGCTTCGAGCGGCCAAAGTCGAGCGATTGCTAAACATGTTTGCATCGTTTCGACGGACCCCTGCGACGTGTCGCTTTCGAGCGTCAGCTTATTCTAAGAGAAAAGAGTAAGGGGGGGATCAGCGGCGATCGGTAAAGAAATATCGACGTCGTATGTGCTCCTTGGCGTCCGAGCCATGCGAATACGGCGTATCCTATCTGTAATGCGATCGCTTTGGCACTGTATGGCGATAGCATCATTAACCCTCCGCGCACCGAACACTGAATAAGATCTTGTTACGCGATATCTGACCCAGGGCCCGCGGAGCACTCCGACTCCCCTGGCCGCACAATACTCGCTAATTAAACGAGCGGGCAGCTCGCCATCGCAGATACCAGAGCGCGATTGCTTTGTTTTCGTTCGGAACCACGCCACGCTTCGCGGCCAAATTAATTGGAGACGAGAAATAAATAGAGAAGAAGAGCGCCGCAGTCGCCCACCTTTTTGCACGACCGATGCATCGTCACCGAACTGTACGCCCTGATATTCGGATAGTCCGGGACACTGTGTCGTGACAGTGGTCGCCCGCGTATGAGAGCGGTCGACATTACGAAAAAGCTGCCTGCAAATAGCGTTCCAACTAGTTCTCCGATTTGTACGCTTCGGATCAGTGTCCATTGAAGCGTGATTAATCATGCCGTGCCGTCTCCTCGGCTCGCCTAACGAGCGCGGATAAAATCGGCGCCCTTTGCGAGGCAAGACACGTTTGCCGTTGACAAAATGAAAACATGTAGCCTTACGCGGTATCCTCCTTCCAGAAGCGGGAGTAGTAAACGGCGGTAAATCGTAGTTTGATCGCGCGACGGAGCG
Organism: Priocnemis perturbator; assembly: GCA_963942575.1. Classification (NCBI taxonomy): domain Eukaryota; kingdom Metazoa; phylum Arthropoda; class Insecta; order Hymenoptera; family Pompilidae; genus Priocnemis; species Priocnemis perturbator. The sequence continues at coordinate 8,146,451 of OZ012644.1, forward strand.
CGTTTAATTGGCGCCGGTGCCTTATCCTTCTCGCCGGGACAGCTTGAGTCGCGAAAATACGCTGGAAAGAGGGAACGGGGGCCGCGCGGCGTTGTCGGAAGACTCCTGTCAGCGCGAGGACGAGATATTGTGTCGGGAATCTCATGGGTCCCTCGATCGTTCCAGTTAGTGTCCCGCGGAGAGAAGCCGAGCGACACGAAAGGACTGCTTCTTCCGTCCGAAGTCCGGGAGGAAGACCTTTTTCTTCACACGCGCGACATCCGCGCTCGGCAGAAACGCCTAGACGAAGAGGGTGAAACTATATTATCTGGAGCAAAAAGATAGACTCGTGACATTGGCTTGAATCTGAATCATTTGCTGGCGATGGTGATTTTTCTTGCTTCCCTCGCGGTAAGTGGCGTTTTTCGCTCACGATACGTTCCAGTGGAACGGCCCTTCTCCGTTCTCTCTTCTCTACCTGACATTGAGTATGCTTTTAATATTTTGCGAAAATAGTTACAGTCGCAGTGCAGACTGCGCAAGACTCCTCCCAATTCATTTCACACCGGGATCGGGCTGGAAGTTTATGCGGATACTAGCCGGCTCGGATCCTTCGTAAATGTAGCCGTTGTATTTTAACGGACAACCGCGCGCTAATTTATTCTCGCGCCGGTGATGTTCCGAAATTTGGTGGACACGTTACAGGGACGCGACATTCGTGCGGGGTAATTAAAAATAGGCGCGGCCAAATTCCACGCCGACTCGTGACACAACACGTTTACTCGGCAACAGGTGTGGTCACTCGAAAAGATTGCGCAGGAACGACGGCCAGATACGCTAGCGTTCGTGAACAGGTGTCCGGGCACTCGCTGAAAGCTGGAGAACGGCGAGATGGGGGAACGCTATTAGATATGTGTTCATACGTTCGTCATAGTCCAGTTGATCCGATGTTTAGGCGACTGAATGTCTGGACTCGTTAAAGGTTATACGTTCCTCTCAGTGTTAGAACGGGTTGCCGGCCTTGAAGTTCACATCTATGCCGTCTTTGCTTCGTACTCTTGCGTCGTCAATAGGTACCTGTACGTCTGTCTTTGCCAACATTTTTCGCCTATTCCTGCCTATATCTTCCAAACTAGTACGAAATTTTGTATGCGGTTTGCGTTTTTCTGGGTTCCTTTGATCCATCTTTCATTCCTCGAAAGGGCAAACTTTTTCGTAAACTTTCTTTGGCGTCCATAATGTAATCTCTAGAGTAATTTGGAAGCATGGGAAATGCTTTCATTCTGGTTAGTTGTTCTTAATGTAATATTCAATCCAAATATTACTCGGTCAACCGAGACACCTTCACTTTCTGTTTGAATCATGTGTCAAGACGTATTCTGTGCGGTACACTGGAGCGAGTCTATTGAAATTATCCGATCCGATACATTGTTAACGACAGACGTCATCGGGCTAATGCCAACGATGACGATAGGTCGACACCGAGAGTGAGTATCGACTGTAACGGGACGTTGCACCTACGGGACTTGGAAGCAACGTCATCGTTGGAAACAGCACCAGTTTCATCGCTGAAATTAATCGCCACGTCGTATATTACAGCGAAACGTCAGACCCGTTCCTTGTTCTTCCGCCCAAAGCACAATATTTTATCGTAGGCTGGCACCCTACTGTTCGGTCCTCGCTACTATCCAGGCAAGGACACCTCTCGAATCGTTTAATTGGGCGGCCCGATGATGTACAGGTCTCATTTGCATAGACTTTAACGAGGCCGGGAACATTGTCCGTTCGTAGAAGAGTGCTTGCTCGTGGGATAATTAATTGAGGCATATCTTGTTTATAGCCCAGAAGGTGGGTCGTTGACAGGCATGCTCTCGAAAACGTCCGCAGTACATTTGCACGTTAACTGACGCGCCTTGCAATTAACTTCTCGAGACGATTGAAGGCAGAACGGGAATGTAATTCATGTAACTTGGTGCGGTGCAATGTAATCGTCGAGTCGTTCCAATTCGGTCCACGAGCTTTACTTATGCCTCGTTATCGAATTACGCTCAATCTAAGCGTCGCGACGTAAACGATCCATCCATGAAATTTTCTGCCGCGCTCGCTCTCGGGCCAAGAAAAACATCGGGACGCAGGGTTTTCGCGGCAGCAAACGCGCGTAAACGCACCCCGAGGGCCGGAGGGTCCACTTCTCGAACGCGAGCGGTAATCATCGAGACGATGGAATCGCGGGGGACGCAACGATCCGCGAACGAGGGATTGATCGTAGCCTGTACTTAGGTCGCACGACGAGCGAACGCACCCTCAAGGATCCGCCATTGTGATAGTAATTGTAAGCCTTCGTCCACGACCAGAACCGGATCACCGGAGCGATCCAGATCGGAGATCACGGTCGCGTACCAGAACTCGATCTGACGCAGGGTCACGGGAGAAGAAAGAGACGAGGGAGAAGTCCCTTTTACGCTTCACGCGAACCAACGTCGGCTCTCGAGTGAGGAGAGAATAGTAAAGCGATCGTGACGATCAAATAGAGCCTTGCACAAAACGCTATAATAACGTACCGCGGCTATAAATATGTTCACTCTATGATAAATACGATTCGGGGTGGAAAAGAAAAGTCGGAATTATTCGCCACTCACGCGAGCATACGCTGCAGGGGAGAAGTTAGCTTCGGTGTAAGAATTTGCGCACGATCCTCACTCTAGATCGCGGCTCCAATCGTGTAAGCGTGCCTGCCCGACCTATTGGTGGCTGGCGCACACGCCTAGGCGATGGAAACGCAAGCAAGTCCGGGAACAAAGTGCTAGCACGATCCAGACACGCGAATCGACAGTCGATGTACCCGAGGCTCTAGATTCTCGTTAGATGTTGGGTAATCCGCCTTGAACCTTGCCCTCGATACGTGATCTTTATCACGGGATCGTCCTCTCTGCGGTAAAACGCAATCCGCCAGTGGCCACAGCCCGCGACGACGACGACGACTACGACGACCGCAATTGCAGCTGGAAATGACTTTCGTCGCGAACCGAACTCGCTAGGAATTCGTTCGTCACCGTGACCCACTGAGAACTAGAATTCTCCGTGGGCACCTCTAGTTTACTTTCGAGCTCCCGATTCCTTGTACGTCGAACATTATTTCCCACCATTTACAGTCTCAGCGGCAATCGCGCTGATGAAGACGTCGTCGTCGTCTCATTATCGAAGATGAACGCGCTCTGATTTCGCAGTTGCAGTCGATTAATTATTTTCGTTCGCACCTTGGCCTCGCATTTGTTCAGCTGGACGGCCGCGGTACGCCTTCGCTTTATTTCTCCTAACAAATCGTCGGCGACTGAGGCCCCGCGGCTCGCAATCAGCGCTTTCTTTCTGCTAAAGCGGAACACGTCGGTCTGCCTTGAACCCGTTACGAAGACTCGCTTCGATTTGGCCGCGAAGTACGTGGAAGGAAAGCGCCGTATCTTCGCGCCGAGTTTCAAGGCGCAAGATACGCAGTCGCAGGTTGCAGGAAAGGTCGTCGGGAGGCTTCGAGGTGAGGAGTTCCCACACTTCGAGAGTGCCTCAAGCGCCTAGGAGCGCATGGGTCAGACCAGTGTGCGCCTCGAGCGGCGATCGTGACCGAACTGATGTTACACGAGACGAAAGAAAATTATTTTTTCAGCCTCCTACCAAATTATCTCATTTAACTCCCATCCTGCGCTCCATATTTGAAACGGCACCGCAATTATTTCATCCGCCCTCGCACTAGGCTGAAACAAAAAAAAAGTATCACAGTATCAAATTTAAAGCCAACTACCAATATATCAGGAACTCTGATGCTAACTTTGTAGAGTCTGAAACGATAAAGTAGCCTTATCTCCGGAAATCGACGAGAACGGAAACGATGCCTCGTGTAACAGAGTCTGAAAGTGGCTCGGGGCTCGGCGCGTGCAGGACGTGATTGTGTCGCGGTTCTCTTCTCCCGTTCGCCCCTTCGAGCAGTCGGCTTCTTCTCTCTTTGTCTGCCACCACCTCTCACCACCGGCGAACCCCTACCAGGTTGAGCGCTGCCTTTTGGCCGTTCGACTCCTTTTTCCCTTCCTTCTTCGTTCTCCTCTCCTTCGCCACGATGCGATGGAGAGGACTACTCCCACCTCCCACCGCCTCCGCTCGGCCGCGACTCCACAGGCGAGGCTCGTGCAGCTCTTGCTGTACCTAGCAGACCTCCAGTGGCGTAGCCAGCCGTGTTCCCCGAGATCCCCTGGTACCCACGACGCGGCTACTCCAAACTTTCGGCACAAATCGACCTCGATCACCGGTGTCGAGTAATTACGCGATCATGAGCGTCGGACATTTTTATTCGACGTCTCCGATGAAATTTATCGCCGGCGCGCAAAAAAGCGCACTTGAGCGCACAAGAATCCCGGGTCGTCTACTGTGTCCCGAGTAAGAAATCATTCCTGATTACGCGTTACGTCGCGTAAAATTCCCGTTCCATTCGGCGGCCCATAAAACGCGCGGCATTTTTTCGTGCCAGGAAGAAAGAAGAAACGCGAAATCACCGACGACGGTCGTTTACAGTATCCGTCGTGATCGGTGAGCGGCCAATCAAGGTGACGAGTGCCGAAGGGATCGCCGATCGCAGGTGGCTAGCCGCTGATTGCTTCATACCCGTCAACCAGAAGCAGAGTCGTCTCTTATCGGGCCAACAGCGGCACGAGATTCACGTACCTGACAAATCACCTCATTAACTCCGAGAATAGTTACGCCAGTGTTCCTAGGCAAGGCGCGTGGCTGGAATGCGGCGCGGCCGTGCTGTCGCTCGCGACTGGAACTCGCCGTGCGCCAATAGGAAAGCGCGCACGAAGAAGCGTGCTTCGCCGTCGACGATGGCACGCGGTATCGTCCTGATAGAGAAAGAAAAGAAAACTCCGTTATCGGATAGAAAAATCTCTCCTTATCCAGGCTCGCTCGCTCGCTCAATCGTGCCCACGGAGCGCTGCGACGTTTGCACGAATTTGCAAGAATGCCAGATAATTTCGTAACATAATGATCGCGCGGCGGGGGCCTCGTTTGCGAAGATTTTTACAACGTCTCCGCACCCGTGAACAATTATGACGCTGTACGTTCGGGGACTTTTTTCCTCGCGAACGTTTAGGAAATAAACCACCGGCTCGTTATTATGCGCCCTTAAAGGACCATCGTCACCGCGGGCTTTAATCAGCCTATCGTAATCGTGCCGCCCTATGTGTCTCCATATACGTGCACACTTATACCTAGCGAAGGTACGACGCTTAATAAGAGAGACCGACTTAATTACGAGGATATATGGCGAATGCGGGCTCAGGGACGGTCCCTTCGAACCATATACCCGTCGACTGTGTATCGAAGCAAAGGCCGATTTGCATACCAAGCGTAGCGCCTCTCTTTCTCACGAACCTCCGCGCGCCGTCCGACGTTCGCCCCGGTCTGGCTTACTTCGCCCCGCTCACGGAATTATTATTTCGAGAAGCCCAGAAATTCCGGTACGCGTCGTTTCTTTCCGACTTAATGACCCTCCTAATGAACGTTAATGTCTAAGGGCATGGATTCTGCGATTTCAGTGCCACCGGGATACATTGGCCATTCTCTGCTCCCGCCCTTTCCACTCCAGTCCTCTCTCCCTCTGTCTCTATGCGCTGTCCCCGGGTTTAAATACAGTGCTTAGAACTGCAGATTCGTTTCGGCGCTAGTGGAAAATGGTCGAGTGCCGAGGATTTATCGTCGAAGCATTATCGTTCAACCTCCTCGCAGCTGCCACGTTATTTATACGCGTTCGTGCCAGGACCAGCGTGGACACGAGATTCGCCATAAATGTCTCGAAAGTTTCACAGAGCACTTCTTTCCTGCGCATTCGTAAGGTTGAACCCGGCCCGATATACCGCCCGCGCCCGTTGTAGAACGAACAGACGCATCGCGTGGAAATATAAAAACGTCCCGCTAACCCCTTCTACGTACGAGGAATATTTATCAAGCGGATATGGCGAAAAGAGTCCCGGGGAGAGCCGGGAGCATTTCTCGGCGACACCCACTTCGGCGGGCTAAGCACGAGCACGGAGCCCAGCACGAATCATGATTTATGCAGTGGTACCAGGGCATATGGGCCCAGGGTATATCATTGTTGCCATCACAATGGCACGAAATGCAATACTCGTACGCTATCGGGTGCGCTTTCGCATAATGTGTCATAAATAGGCGGCGCGCACAACGCCGCTCGCATACCGTGCTGAAACAATAACCATTGTGGTGGCTGGTGCTGTTTATAAATAAGCTCTTATAAGCCGGGGTAAGCGCGGGCACTAGCTATACGAGCGCGCCACCAGCCTCTATGCGAAGCGCACGATTTTTATCTGGAAAGAGCTCCGGCGCGCAGGTGGTCTTATCAAGCCTCGAGGAGCACTTTCCTCGTCGCGATAGTAAACCCCGCTTCGATAGAGCGATTTCTGCCTCCGAGAATAGAGTTATGAGAAAAAGTTTCCAAGACGAGCGTTCGCGTTCGTGGGTTATTTAAATATGTTACGCCGCTGCTCGCTTCGAATCTTTCAATGAGCAATCTGTCGGAGAGCGCGAGAGCAGGGTAGTAGCTCGGTGCCGGATGTGTAATGGTTACGATGGATGTGGAAAACGTTACTCCCGTCAGGAGAGATCACTTCGGATAGTCCGCGCTTGTATCACCGCGACGTAATCGTGCCGGTGTATCAGCGTCAATGAAATCGTGCTTGGCATCTCGATGACCAAAGAAACTCGTGGTAATGCTCGTCGCAGGACGACCACGACGATAGATCCTGCGCGACGAATCACCGGGACTGCCACTCAAGCGTAGAGGCATCGCGGGGGGAAAAAAGAAACGTGGCGTTACGCCAGAACTGCGCCGGATACTTGGCCGCGGATTTTTCCGAGCCACTGGTAAGAAGGAACGGTAAGAAACGCAGGCGCTCTCGTCTTCGGCGAAGTTAGCGAGGCGATAACATCATCGATTTTCGCGAAAGCCTCACATCAATCGACGTACGTCGAACGTAGGGGCGAGTAGGTTGGTACGACTTCATTGAAACTTGCTTGAATTATCTCTCACCGCTTCTTCTTAACACAGTGAAATTCCATCCAACAGGCCCATGGAAACGTGCGAATCACGATGCAATGGCATGTGGCAGATTTTCTAGGGTAGAGACGTGGAGAAATCGTTTGGTGGACGTGAGACGCGAAGGATGAACGGGCAGTGGGCAGTTGAGAAGGGATCACGATCCAGTGGAACGATTCGTCGGACGTCCCACGGGGACCGTTCCAGCGGAATCCCTAATTTGGTCGTGCATCGAGGCGCACTTAGGGCGGCCGCCGAGCGAAGAAAGAAGAAACTGAAACGGAAGAAGAATCTGTCGACGGGAATAGGCCGACGATCCATGACGATGACCACGAGGACGGGGAATCCTTTCCTTTTTTTCGCAGCCATGAAAGTTCTCGAGGTCTGAAAGTTCCATTTAACGGTAGCTGCTGCGGTTGGCCACTTAGTTTTGCGCGTAATCCGCCTCCGACGACAATCGTGTCTGCGGTCGTCGAGCAGTCGCGCGTAAATTCTTTCCTACTCCTTTTTCCCCCCGCTCGCGCTTATCGATTACGCGCAAACACTGTGCGTGGCACGGAGAATCGATGAATTCCTTGCGCGACTTTTGTCTAATCAGATGGAGGGGTATGTATATGCTTTCTCAACTGGTTTATGGATGTGACATGGGCGTGGAGCACTTTGCATACCCGTGACAACATTGCGGGCCCTGGGAGTACGGCGACGGCGAGCCGAAAGTTTGACGAGACAGAAATTTCGGATGCGACGTCTGACATTCTTGGAGAAATGGGCATAGCTCCTTTGCATTTAAGATAGGCCCGGACGATTTTAGCATACGTCCTTTGTCGTCCCGGCCGTGATCTTTTGCATGCTCATTCCCGTTCTTATCCCCGACATCCGCTATATGAATGTCTGCCGGTGGTCGACGCCTGCGCCACCTTCCCGGCCGTGGGAGTCGAAATCCTTTCACGGATGTTAAGGATGGTTTACGATCCTCCGAGGCCTCCGACCTTGTGCAGCGCGGCTAAAGGTCGAAAGACGGCCGAGAGCGCGGGTATATTAGATCTTATCGTTCCCGCTTCGTATAATCGGCGTCTTCTCGTGTCTACAAGAGAGTTGTACGCTTTACGAACTCTGACGTTACGAAAGCAGAGCGCTAGACACCTATACCTCTCATCTCCGGCCAACATTTCCTGCGGGCTTCTTCGTGTAGAAGCTGTCTTCTGCCCGAGGAGAGGAAGAGCAGATAAAAAAGCATGAGAACCAGCGTGAATCGTTGATAAGCGGATACTGTCACGGCGCGTCTTCAATGTGTGCACGTCGCTTTAGGTGACACGAGAGACTATCTCATCCCGTACGGGCGGTATTCCCAGAACGGTGTCTAAAGGTCGGACATGACGTATTTGACTGAATGAAATTCGAGGTGAATGGTTGTCCGCTGAGGTCACTTACGCCGCTCTGACTCATTTTACGTCAATGAAACCCGACGGCGGCGGCGGCGGCGGACGTATCGCGAATTAATACGCACGACCACGGACGCGTGTCTTTTGTAATAGTTATCGCTCCCGTCCGTGTATTATCTACGGAGAAAAAATGTACAACTAGCCGGCGGCTTGCTAATTTCGTCGCTGGTCACGTTTCCCGCCGTGCGAACGTTACAGCGAGACATCACATCATTGCGGCCGCATACCACCAACATGCTCAATTTAATTTCAGCGCGCTGTGTGGCCCACAGCTTCGCGTATCAGAAACGTTTTATACATATAAATCTTCTGGGTTCCCCATAACGATATCTTCACGTGTCAGCGGCCACGATTTGACCGCTCATGATCACCGATATTAGACGTTCACCATTCCCATTTTTTCATGATGTGCGCTGATCTATCAGTGCCCTCGAAAATCCAGCGAAGATAAGCCTCGCTAGTCAAGCAAGGCCGGGAACACGCTAGATAGTTATTAATGAGGCTGACTCGGTCTTGGACTAATGACCGTGCCTGATAGTCGTATGGTAATGACTCTAATAATAGTCCCTGGCCAGTGCGTATGGGTGCGAGCACGTAACGAATTCGACGTTCCTTTGACGCGTTTTAATTAGCTAAGTGTCTTGTGGCCTGGACCGCACCGGCGTTCGGTGCCCTCGAGCAGAGAAAGTCTCACTTCGAATCGAGCCGTAACGATTTTCGTCCCGGCGGGTATCAACGCACGCCTCGCACGCGTCGAGATTTTGCGCGCGCGCGCGCTCGTGCGTACGTGCGTGCGTACGGCCGCGCGCACTTTTCGTACGGAGAATTCCACGCGGTGAAAGTGCCGCGTCGATCGTTCGTCGAAAATTTCCACCGCGTGACGGATTGGTATAATGCCAATTACGATCTGGCGCCATTTACCCGGTAATTATTTGACTTGATGAGGCTCAATTTTGCCATTTAGTCGGACCCCATCGCGGACACTGCGCAACGACAAAATTTGTGCGGAATTTTCCGCAGCTGGGTGTTGGCTGCAATTAACACCCATTACTCGTGCGCGTTATTTACTTCACGATTATCTCTTAACGGCATTTTGCTTTTATCGTCAAAGTATGAGAAATGAATGGAAGACGGATCATCGACGGAATGAATAAACGTATTACGCACCCCCGATACCCTTCGTGCATTTCGACATGCGTTGACTCACGTGCGTGGGCAGAATGTGCATCGAGTCTATGATGCGCGAGAGAAAGTGTTACATATCCACGGCGTACGTGGATATCACGTCATACAAGAGGACGAAACATTATCGTCAACAAAACAACGATTGACGTCGTGCAAGTACGTTATTATCCGCGGAACATACATGCACGTCAGCCGACGTCAGAAACGCAAAAGGGAAAAATAGAATCTCGGATACACCACGGTTAACTATTGTAGACTTCTCGGTATGTGGTAATATTTGTCATGCTAAAGACTTGCAGATATATATGTATATAACGGTCATTTTTTTATGATAAAACATTAACCAGAGTTGTGATACATCTCGTTAAGGGGACAGAATAGAAAGTCGTGGGACGGAAAGGAGAAATAAACGACCACGGGGTAAAACAAAAAGCCATGAGAGAAGCCCACGGCACGAATCGTATCGATTTAGCCTGGTCAGCCGATAATTCACCGTCTCCGATTTTTCTCGGACCCCGATAAATTAGGCCGATCGAATTCTTTCGATCTTTTATACGGAGGCTATTCGTTGCGCAGGTTGGATAGCCCTCGGGGCGTACACACGAGCATATCTCTCTGGCCCGTAGCATATATTAGCGACGAAACGTCGTGATTAACGTCGTTCCGAGAGGATACCATTGCCCTAAGCACGGATTTATGCCGTAAACGTACCCACGGGGGCCAGGCCGTTTAATTGCGGATCCACATGCCACCGTGAGCTGTAATTTCTAGCGCAAAGCTACCCTGAAAATTATACATCGCGCGTAACGGGCAACTCGAAATTATCGCATATTCCTGCAGAGGCAGGCGTAACGGTGCCGGGTTAATCTGCTTTAAAAATTAAATCGCCTTGTAGTCCGCGCCTTGACGCCACATTATCGAATTCATTGAGAATTCGGCTCCTGCTACTTGGGTGTCGCGTTTCTTGTCCGGGCTCCCGCAAGATTTAATGCCCGTCGGCCTGCTCGCGTTGAATCATTTTTACGTGCCCCGTGCAGGCGTTGAGGCGCCGCTCTTTTGTGGCTGCAGGTGAGCATGGCGGGTTGCTGATGTCAAGGCGCGGTCCCGCGTTCGTCGAACGTTTCACACATAACGATGAACCTCTTCACAATTATTTTCTCGTCATTCTACAGAATTCCTTTCTGCACATTTCTTCTTCTATTCGTTGTGCCAACTTTTCGGTCTATCACGTGACTCATGCTCAAAGATCGAAAGCACAGTTCTAGGATACATTATTCACTGAGTTCCGTAACAGTCCGCGACACTTCCCCGTGGCAAGACGAGTGGGTGTTAACAATTTTCCAGTTCATCTAACGATTCCACAGACTCCCTCCCACGCAATTCCGCGCGACGCGACTTCGGGCGTCAGCGTCTGCCACCTTTGTGCTTGACCAAGCAGCGTGAACGAGAAACTCGTGCTGACGTTATCCCCCGCTGACACTCTGCAATTCCTCCCACCTCTCATTGATATACGAATACGTTCACGCTAAGTAATTGTTGACCCCGACGATTGTCGGACCCAATGAATGCGTTCAGACGCTGGGCAAGCTTCGTAAATTGAGGAAAAGGTAAATTTTTGTCGCATCCTAGGTAACAAGATTGATCTTTGTGTCGAAATCACGCACGACGGTCACGTACCACACGCATATGCGTGTGACGAGATTTGATCTCAACACTCTCTATCCTTTCCTCTATCTCCAGTAACATCGCGGAGACCACCGGGAACCGCTGTATCTGGTAATTGCATAGCTCTGGAAGTCGTGCCGGTAACGAGTCGCTCGTCCCTGCCTTTTTCAGAATGCTAAATGCCAATCGAGCAAATCCGTCCGAGTAGGATTCCTCTTCGCCTTGAGTCTACGCGGGCCTTCTTATCTGATGACGTGTTTCGGCGGCGCCGTACTACGATCGAGGACTATTTAGATAGTTGCGGCAGTCGAGCGGCGCGCTGCGGCAATTTTCCAAGTAAGGAGTAAGTAAGCGAGGTCGGGGTGCATGTCGTAATGAAATGCAGCTTCGCTGCTTTTCTCGACGCATTTCTACACAGAATCGTTTCCGTTTATGCTACCGATGCTACGTACAGCATTATACCGGATACCATGATAATTGAACCCTTCGCAGCGGTATCCGATGCACAAGAGTGACGCAAGGTAAATCACTCACGCTGGAAGCGCGTATCCATGACGAAGTCGTCATTAATTACAAGGCAAAGGGGTTATTTATGGTGGGAACGCAGGAGCGATCAGATTTTTTTGAGGCGCCGACCGATGACTCGTCGAGGCGAGCGAGCCGGTGGCTATGTTCGCGCGTGTCGATAATTCCGCGGAATCCGGACCGAGGCGATAAATCAGAGGGATGCAGATGCGTCGGAACTGTTGATTCATGGGAAAACCAGTTCGGAAGCCGCGCGATTTGTCATAGAGCCAGCGTGGCACTTAATTGTGAGCCGACCGGCAATTATCTTCGCTTATGGGCAACTTGGATGATTGAGACGGCGCGCGGCGTAATCGTCGCGGGGGCAACAGCGGCCCCTACATACACGCCTAGCGCCGCTTGAGAAACGCTGTCGCGACAGTCGCTTGGTCGAGCGGGACCGCTAATCCCGCCGGCTCGAAAATAATTCTCACTTCTCTTTTCGCCCGTTCGCCCGTTCCGTGCGTTGTCAGGACAGCCGGCAATCATTCTATTACCGGCAGATTTACGTCGCGCATACGTTGTCGCCCTCGGGACGGTCTCGTGATGAAAATTTAACCTCCATTTTTCCGTCGTACCAAGGCGTGAGAACCGTCTCACCTCTCTTCCCTAGAACACTTCTCATCCTTGCCCGAGGTAAAACATCATCTGCCTGTTATTAGTTCCGTGAGCTGATTAATCGGAGAACGTCCGATTTCCGAGGTTAGCGGAGATGATGAATGAACACCAGTCCGTTTGCCATGACTTGGATCGTTCGTCCCAAGGCGCATCAGTATTCCGAATCGACATCCTTGGCGTAAATCGATACCGTGCCTGAAGAGGTTTACGATAGAACGGCGCGGCGGCGGATCGAAGAACGAAGACAATGCAGGCCACGATTCGATTACGCGTCCAGAGTTCATCTCTCATTGCTGCCTCGGCGAGAGGGAGTTGGTTGGAGAGTGAGGCGCGCTCTGAAATCGCCAGCTGCAGGACTGGGCCTCGGATTTCTAAAGGACCGGTCGAGTCTGCGATCCGATCTTGTCGATCCTCCTCTTGACTCGGTTTATGCGAGTGTGTGTCAATCGTTGCGCCGCGCTAGCAGCGGCTTTACCGCGTCTCACAATCAGGCTGGTTCCCATGAGTCTGCTCGTTGGCGGTAGTGGGCAGCGAACGGCTCTGCAGTCTGCAACCCGCATCTCATTGGTATTCCGGGCAAGTCCGGCGAAGGCAGTGCTCTATTTTACGAGCGGTTGTATATGATCCCGACAAATTGCCCTTTCGAGAGATTCGGCGCGAAAGAAAAAGGCGAAGAGGAGCGCGCTGCCGCCGCCGTGAGTGGCTGAATGAGTTGTTGGCCGTACGCGCTGGCGTGGCCTAAATTTGTTTTGCCGGCCAGAAATAAGAGTGGATGATGAACGGGAAAATAAATTACGCCCCTACAATGTTGGCCGATCGAGGTCAGTGTCAGTGACGCGTCGTCGAATTATTAATCGCTGTGCATCCCTTCCGGGAAAACTCGGGTATCTTTTCGTGCCCGCCGTTAATCAGTTTTCCATTACGTGATCCGCGTACGATTTCATACCTTTCTCTTTCGCGCGACGCAAGCCGTAACGATGTTGTGTAAAGAGTCGTAAGCGTATGCATACAGGCTAACTCGTACGACTTTAAAGTCATTTGTCAGTGCCGCGAAGGCGTAGCTCGACGAAGAAGGAAGTTGTTTGAACTACAAACGCAACCGCCTCTTTCAACAGAGTTATCTTGTCCGCCGCGCTAGCCTCATCCCTCAAAAGTAATTAGAACGGTTAATTATTGGAGCCATTTCGTAGAGGTACATCCTCGACCCAGGACCGTACGGCGTTCTCCAGGATCATAACGAGGGACGACAAAGAAAAGGGCGGGCCAATGGGCGAACGAGGTTTGATACAGTGGAAAAAAGGAGAAGTCGATAAGAAGGCGCTGCTGCCGATGAAGTGCCTTGAGCCTAATTGGCTTCCGTTGCTTTTTCACAGGCCGCTGCTTTTCCCATAAATTAACTTTACGCGACGCTTTAATTAAACTACCGTAGGTCGTGCCCCCGGAGTATTTTAGAGAAATGAGAGGACGCGGGACGCGGTTCGCATACCTTTTACATTCCTGTCTATTTATTATAGGCGCAGTCGCGCGCGCGCGGCCTGCCTAACTTTAGAATCCTATTTAGCGCAACAAGAGACTCTCACGGACTTTTTATACGGCCTTAATAACTTTGCCGCGCAAAGTATATGTGACGTTTATTTGCCCGTTTCGACGTAAAAGGTCGAGCCGAAGTCGGATCGAAGCCGAATCCTATCCTTCGAATCGCTTCAGGGTAGCGAGGTACTTGGCGCGTGCATCGACGACCTGCATCTGCACATACACTATTTCGGAACCCCACGGAGACTTCGGAATTAAACGATCCTGGCATCTGCATATTTCCTCCCCCTCCCCGTCGTTATCTTACGCAATCGATTGGTCGACTGCGTCCGACCGGCTCTCTTTCCGCCCCGGCAACGCGCTTTTACACGTTCGCTGCTCGCATTCAGAAAATTCATACGCCAGAATGAATTAACATTGGACGCGCGATAGCTCTATCTTCGCCGGTCGCGTAAATTGAGCTTTTTTCGGCTAAGGGCACTTCACTCCTCGGCTCGGTTAAGGGCGCCCCGTGCGGACCGTGTCAGCTGGCGCTCGCAAGAGTGCTCTACCGAAAGAGCTACGACCGCGTGTATAGAATTCCTCGACGTATACGAAATTAACTCTGACCACGGCTACTTTGTACGCACCGGCCATGGATCGAGTTCCACGCTACCGGTATACACTGCCGACATTCGATCTCTCGGAGTTTCACCAATCTAGCCACCTGTCATCAGCACACGCCTAATCTGGCGACTGAAATTAAATCACGGAAGCAGCACACCGTAACGCAACTTACAACACGACGTAACTCGTGCTGATGGCATCGAATTCGTGAGCCCTGCCTAATTTCGCTGGACCGAGCTATGCAGAAAATTGCTCTCACTGCAACAGCGATGCGTTGCAGAATCTTGCCAAGGTGCGGCCGTACGCGGCGTAAGTAAAGATGCATCGCGGCTGATCGCGTTTACAGCTCCCTGGTAGCTCCCGCTTATCTCTAACGTTCTCTTCCTTCCTCCACCTACTCCGTTCTCTCACGTCTTCGGTATCCGACGAAAATCAGGCGCACCCGCGCACGGCGTGCCTCAACCAGGAGATAAAGCGTCGAAAGAAGGATCGAGCAAAAAAAGAAGCTGGGAAGTCCGAGGCAGAGGCGAAGACGAGAAGCGAAGAGAGAAGAGAGAAAAGACAAAGAGTGAAGGAGAGAGGAAGGCGGCGGTGCGGCGGGAGGAAGCGAGAAAGTCTGTAAAAGAGAGGAGGAAAAAGATGGATCCCTCAACTACTGGGGCTGCTACCGCAATGCGATAGTGGACCAACACGGGGTCCAATTAAGGGACCTCGCTGGGCCCTATCTATTCAGAAGGAGCGACCGCGAGCGCTGCATCGTTACTCTCCTGAGTAGAGCCGAAAATGTCAGGCGGACGGACGTGTCGTAGGATCGTTAAAATACCGCGTCGTGGCAGTACCGAAATCTGGAGACGCGTCTTGTATTCAGAAAGCGGCGAGACAACGCCGGTTGGACACTTTTCAGATGTTCGTGATAAGGGAATTAATTTCTCGACACTCGTCGTCGGTGTCGACCGGTTCTGTCGTCTCAGGGTATTCGCGACACGGCAGTAATTGTTTTCGAACCACGTACGCTGCATCAAATTTTCATGACTGCAGCATAAGACTGGAACAAACATTGTCAAATGTCGACGATCACTTACTGCGATCTTGCCGGAGCGAACAACTGAAATAGGTCGAAATTTTTGTTTTGCCTTGTTTCCCAGAGTTCTATTTTCAAGGCTGATATCTTCGAAATTTTCGGTAGTTAGTATGCAAAGCGTGAGTACCTCGAAGGGAAGGCGCCCGATCCCTCAAATTAAATTTCTGGCTAGCCCTTCTGCGGAACCTTCCCGGATACCAAGAACTATTAGGGCGTAATGAGTTTCTGTGGAGCTATCCTATCTCTACGGCATATAGTAGCACGGTAGTGGTTCTTCTTATCTGTGCTGGGATCCGATGTAGCCACTCCTTTCTCTAGCGTCCTCGAGGCGTCGTTTGATCCCTGCGAGGACTCCTGCCACGTACGACCCTACATTCTCTACCGACGATTTAAAGGGTCCGCTCTCCTTCCGCTCCTCTCTCTCTCTTTCTCTCCCTCCCTCTCCTCCTTGTTCGGTCCGAGGCAAAGGACAAATATCGCAGGATTTGGATTCCTCGTCAATAAATTCTTCGGTCGCTTCTGTCGGCTTCCCCTTGCCACGTCTTTGTTGTCTCCAGTAGAATAATCTTACCCCGCAGGAATCTCACCCCTCGGAGTCAATATCTGAAATAGCTTTTTCGTGTTATTTCCATCGCGATGGCGCTGACTTACTAATTCTGGGACATTCCGAGCCTCTTACAATCGGACCGGCGGCGCGGCGGCACTATACGTTTTGTCGCAACGTTACAGCATCCGGCTCGACGAAATGCATCCGCCGTATAATTGACGGAGAGCTAACTTTAGCTGGGATTTCGGCGATACATCGCGATAGCTGGTCTCTCAGGTACAGGTGGCCAGTAGGGCGAGTGGCGATCGAAGCGAGCCGATGCTTCGCACGGGATTAATATTTCGGGCACGCTCGCGCAAATACAATGAGTCGCGCAAAAAGGCCCAGGTGAGGCCGCGCGTCCCAACAGTGGCGAATGAACGGGAAGAGAGAGAGAGAGAGAGAATGAGAGGGGGGCAGAAGAGAAGGGAGTCAGGCGGCGTGCAAGATTGTACCAGTTTTTCGATCGGCTATTGATACCACTGAAGCTGCTCCCCTGTATATGCATGAGTCTGCGAATTTCTTTCGCAGTCGCACGCCCGCCGTGCCCATAAAACGAATCGCCGACTTCGTACGACTTTATGCGCGTTTTTCGACCGTTGGACGTCCGACTGTCCCGGGAGGAGGAGGGCAAAAAAATCCGGCAACGCCGGTGATACGATCGATCCCCTTTTTGCGAGATGAAATTTAACTGCCTCTACGTGACCATCTCCGTATGAGAGAGAGATGAAATACCGCGAGTCAGCTCTTCGTGGCAGCTTCTAAGAATTGTCAGTGTATTCAAATATTTTTTACTCGCCCCGCGGGATCCTGCTTCGACTTGCGCAGCCGAGCGAAGTATCCGGTGCATACGAACGTTGCATTTAGCTTGAGCAAATAGAAGGGGGTGCGGTGTACCGCACGCTGTTTTCGTGCGTTTCTCATTGTGAGGATGAAAGAATATGAAACGTTCGAGCGGACGCGTCTCGGTGGCGTCGAAAAAGTTTCCTCGGCTACCTTGTGTCGCGTCTGACGCATTCAACCTTGTCGTCTTTGTTGCGTGCGTTAAAACGGTGCGCGAGGCGGCGTACGGCGCTAAAAAGTGCAATCAAGAAACAATAACAACGTTGCTAAAGTCTTTCGCGCCGCTCATCGATCGGCGAGCGTGAGAAAGTGCCGATGAGTTTCCGTGCGTTAAAAGGCGGAAAAAGGAGGAGAAACGAGCGAAGAGACGTGTAATTTCGGTACTCGAGGCCGACTGGCGCTCAAACAGAGAATTATAAAAATTGCGTGCAATTACGTCTAAGCTCGCGCCCGTTTACCGCACGCATCGACGAGAAGTGAGCGCCTCGGCCGAAAAATGTTGAGCCAATTTGCTACTCTTTACAGACCCACCCCTCTCATTACGAAAGCTCTGCCAACATTTCAAAACATACAAATGCACGCCGAAAGCGCATATTCGCGGCGGCGCGGCGCGCAATGCCCTATATATACTTGAGCGTTTTTAACACCTTGCAGCGTCTGCCCTCTGCAGTCGCTTGGACAACGTATTCGTGGAAGAGAAACGATCTCGCACGAATCACATCGTGCGCCGGTTGTTTCACCACGAAATTAAGGTTTATCCCGCGGAAGGAGGCCTCCGTCGGACGGCGCGAATAAATTCTGCCCTCTGGTAGGAGCCGGGAGCCAATTATTGGCTCTTCGGCGCGAATATAAAAGCGTCCCCTGTGCGTATCGTGCGCCACGCTCGAGGAGAAGCGATCGTCTTCTTCATCGTCCTCTTGCACACGCTCCCACCGACGTTCTCTCTCTCTCTCTCTCTCTCTCTTAAAGAAGCGAAGAACTGGAACGGGCACGTTCGACACCTTCGCCACCTTCGCCACCTTCGCGGCCTCATTAACGCCGCGAGCGTTAATTATGTTCCGGAGAAACGGCCTAATTGCCGACAATGGTACGGCTGGACGGCGAGAGGCCGGGGTGAAGGAGATCGAGCGAAGGGATGAGGGGGATAGCGACGCCGCCTCGCTTCCACGATCGACACACTCCGATCAACCACCACAAACATCGGCGCCGTAGTTCTCTAAACGAGATCATCGAGCGTGTTTTACGTGCTAAGCAGCCTAATGGAAGCGATCCAGAAACAGGTTACCGCCTCGACTTCGAGGAAACCACGAAGCGAGTAGCACGTTCGAGAGCATATCTCATCCTCAACGAGGCGACCGACGAAATTTTCGTAGAAGACCGCTCGAACGGGGGAAAAAGAAATGGAGCGACCTCAGCCGCGGATGATTGCCGATCGACGATGAAGAGGGCTGCTCGAGTGTCGAAGGTTTTTATCGGACGTGCCGAGTGTTATTTCGGTACTGAAATTAGTCGCCACGCGATGCTATCTTCTTTCTCTTTAGCTGCCCGTACGCCGCACTTTTCGCCGCACTTTCTGCAGCTGTTTCAAACTGGTTCTAGAAGGCTCGTTGTCCGTTGCATTTTTTGACTCGAGAGAGATATCTCGGTTCGGTGAGTAAGTATCGATCTTGGGGATACTTAATGCTGCACGCCACGATGCCAACGCAATATCGCGTGTTTCGAAATAGATAGTAGACCGCTCGCCATGATGCGCGCTCGAAATTTTCTTGTTACGTGCGCTCGGCCGGAGTCTCTACGAGCAAACATTCGCTTCGGCAAAGGCGAGCGGCGTGTTCCCGGTTCATCGTAAACCTGTGAGACCGTTTAGAAGCGTTTACAGCGGGTTTACGACTCTCGCTTGTACCCTAGAGAAAGGGTTTGTAACCCAATAAGAGCACACACGCGAGCCTCCCAAGGCTTCGAAGGCTCGCCGAAGCACAAAAGCATCTTTACGGTCTCGCGTTACCGAGTTGGAACCTTCTAACGCTCACCGACTCCATAGGAAGTAGTACGTTGTAACTCCTGTACTAGGAATGAGCCTCGCAGAGATGAAGGAGGCAAAAGTTTACTCGCCGAGATAGCGATTCTTCATCTCTTAATGTTATTGTCGGTGGTTAAGTTGAACGAAGAAATTTCTCGGCGCGAAAAACGGCGCAGGCGAAAGTGGCGACGGGTTATGCCGCAAAAAGCACAAGTCAAGAATACGTGAAAATGTTTCTGAAATTGTAATGTAATCGAAGAGACTCCGAATGTACGGTGCCACTTCACTTTCCGAGAAAGGAAGAGAGTGATTCTGACTGAACGATCAGGCGCGTTTCTTTTCTACCAGATGTGCGCGTCCGCAAAAGATTGCCATCGGAGCAAAAAGAGCGAATGCAGATCCGCCGATTCGATCGACTGTCGATCGATGATTTGACGCACGCCACGTGTATCATAATTCACGTTGCCCCGAGACGTGGACTCGATGAATTAAAGATGCTCGCGCGCAGGTGTCGTAGGGGACCTTCTTCAAATTCTATTTAACATTCTCCCAACAATTTGTCAGTTGCCGACTAGCGCTCGTACGCTCTTGACGAGAAACTATGTCCGAGTCGATAAAATCAAGCTGCGGTAGCGGGAGCGGAAAAAGTTCAATCTCAAAACGATTTGCCGCAGAACGTCACATGCGTTATTTATGCGACGCAGACTGTCTGCGCTTACCGAGTTTCGAATACTTCTGCTGGTGGGGCGAATAACGCGACGATTATTGTCGAGGCCCGACGCAAAATGGACGCGTACAATTCACTCACGGCACTTTGTCCGTGTCGATCCGTATCGTTGACAGATTTAGGTAAAACGGGTAAAACAGTCGGGCTGCTTTAATTGGATCGAACAGGTTTCACGATCGATGAAAATAAATTGGCGCTGTTGGCCCCGTGACTCCTGTTGAATTCATTCGCGACGCCCTTAATGAATTCGAAGTGTGTTGTTACCGGTGCGTAAAAAATTCGGAACTAACAAAGTTCGCCCTAAATTCTCATTGAAATTCGTCCGGATCGCTGTTGCCACGGTAGCCTCTGACGAATTACGAAACGATAATAAATGACCCGACGCCTCTTATTTCGGGACGGACGATATATCGCCTCGTGTCCAAACCCACACTTCCTACGCCCAAGCATTTCACCGAAGTGACTGAAAAATAATTGCCTAACTTGAAGCGGGGCGATCGCGAAGCGCCGCGCATTAACATAATAACGAGTGGAATCCTTTTACGAGCGAAGTCATATCTTCGCGACGAGTCCGACGAAGCTATTCGGAGCGCGGCGGAGGGCGGGCACAGCTGTTGCGTCGATTTAGAAAATTGCGCCCATCCAAGGTGCACGGGGCACGTAACGTGGCGTGACTATCGCACGCGACCAGACGCACACAATGGCCGTAATCGTTACCCTGAAAAAGGAGAAGAAATTCGTGGCCCGCGGCGCGTTTTGTTAAAATAAGGAGAAGGATCGGCGCAGCATGCGTCCCGTCTCCCGACATGAGCCACGCGACTCCAAATATGGCCGACGAGGAAATTGGCCCCGGCGTCGTTCGTGTCAAAGGTACGAATCTCCTTTCGGTCCCGATTATCGTGCCGTGACGTAACGCGACGGTTACGCAACTGTATCACATTCGATGCCGGCCGTTGCGGCGAACGTAGTAATTTGCGAAATTGTGTTATTACGCCCGAGAGAGGAACGGCGATAATTGCTCCGTTTACCGGACGTACGAAGGCAGACTGCACTGATTCGATCTTTATTACCATATCATGTTCTCTCGATAAATAAATATAAACTGATAATATAGTCATGAGCATCTGGCGGTCACGCCGAAATTGATCCCTACGCGAAAATATTCATCGTGATGCAGTTATAAAATTAATACGCGCCGGCGAAGAAGTGGCGAGAATTTATTCGCTCCTCTCTCTTAAACTGTTTCGTCTGGGCAAGAGCGTGGTCGATGGAAATGCCACGGTGCGCAGGGTCGGATAAAAATGGCGGGACGATCCGAGACGAATCGCAGCGTGGATTGCATCGCGAAAGTGACTACGACCGGTGCCGGTGCGTTCTCGCAGCGTCCGGCGCGTCGTTACGTGAAGCAGTTTTTTCCTTTATGCCCGCGCTCGCCCGGATACCTGTTGTTAAAACGCTCGTCTCCGGCTTGAATATCACGAGGATTCATGAAGACGCTCTTTACACCTCGTTGCCTCGCGCGAATTCCGAACGCGCACAGTCTTAAATCAGCCGGCAGACGCAGACGCGGTCGTGGAGGTATAACGCGCAGCACATCCTTGCGCGAAAGCTCCGTGGCGTCCGGAGATAGAGAATAAAATAAAGAGATCGCGAGGCAGGAGAAGAAATGTCGAGCAGGAGTACAAGACCGTGAGCTTACGACTTTCCACCGCTTTACGGCGTTATCCCGCGGCGTAACGGCCGCGACTACAACGCCCTTTCGTAAAGTCTCTGCCCACTAAATAATTTAGTCGTATCACGCGACCGGATCTGCCGGGGACAGTCGAGGCTCGGCACCGGCCAGAAGCACGCTCGTTATTGACTTTCCGTCCGGCGCACGACGCACCGCCGAGCAAAGCCGAGAAACAGTGGTTTAGAAAGTCGTCGGCAGCAATCACACGGCACGAACGGCAAACGTGCCTCGGACAGATTAATAAGCAGGTAGCCTCTGTACTCGCTCGTCGCCCTTCGTTTCGTGTCGCGACGCCCCATTCCGACAAAATTGAACATTTTCGGCCGATTAACGCCGCCGTCGAATTGTCGGCAAATAACGGTCCTCGGCCTCGTTCGCGCCGCCTGTCATCCCCGCTGTCGCGTGATTGAGGTCATTAGCTAACGACGGAGCTTAAAGCGATGACTAAAAGAAAGGGACGACACTGCGATGCATTAAGGCAAATTGAGGGCTAAAGTGATTTCGCCGCCCGTAACTGCGCATTACCAGTGCCGGCGCGTCGGCCTGAAATTTCGAGCGCACCCGCGAACCGTCGTTCTTCAAGATTCTTTTCTAACGAGGAAAGGAAATTACATCGCCGCCGCTGTCGCCAAATCGCCTGCTAAGTACCGTTCGCGGCAGGATCAATATGCAAATCGACGCATGGCCGAGCGCCGATAACGAACTGATCCGACTTTTGTCAACGTTCTCGTTTTTACGCGATCCACGCTCCCGACGTTTCCCTCATATTTTCGCGCTCCGTCATATTTACATTTGCCGCGATAAGCGTACCGCGCACACAATGTTACCGATTGGCCGATGGCCGCTGTTCATCAGACTAACGAGCCACTTACGGGCATGAATGATGACGTGGACGAAAAATCAACTAGCAGAAGCGCTAAATCGAATCGCTTTTACGAGGAGACCGGGCATTATAGGCGGACCGCTCTAGAATTTTCAGCGATACGGAACGATGGACGATCGTGTCCCGCGTCCCGCGACCCTCTCCACCTGCCGCGTCGCGGTATTCCATTTTATCGACGATTTGTGAAGAAGATTGCGCCGGCCGGCTAAGTAGGCAGGCCAAAGGTGCCGACAGAAAGAATACTTTGACGGGGGGCGTCGCTGTCGAAATCGATTTCGCATGCGTCCCACTGGACAAAGTACACAGCGGCCGCCGTGAACAGAGGAAGCATATTCGACGACGCTCGGAGATGCTCGTCAATGAGGATCGGCAGGCGGAAAGCAGAGCGTCGTCGTTACGAGAGCACCTCCTCTCTCGCGATCGCGTGATGTTGTTCATCAACTAATAACCCACTTAGGACGCAAAGTACGACAGCGAGCGGGCGAAAAGCGACAGTCAGCGGCATTAAATCGAATTGCGGAGGGAAGTGATTTTAGGGCGCAGGCCGGACATTACTGCACGGCCCTGCCGGCGCAGAGCATCTTTCGGGCGTAGGCCAGACGCCAACTCTCGCGACTATTTCTCCCTTAAGGAACTCCGCTAACGAGGCCGTCGAAATTGCGGCCGTGCGTGGATCACCTACCTAAGTAGTCGGCGAGCCGAAGGGCCCCGATATGCAAAGGGCCTCTTTCGCCGGTGTCCGAAATCCGATTCGGAGAACGGGAGACGTATATCGCCGCCGTTTGGCAGTCTCTCTCTCTCTCTCTCTCCTCTCTTCCTCCCTTCTTTTCCGCCCCCTTCGCTTCGCGTCGGCTGCAATCAGCCGACCGCCTGAGCTATCATTCGCACATTTGCAAACCCAACTGGCAAACGGTGTGAAAATTACAGGCGCGGGGCAGCTGGACGGCCTCGCCGCGTTCGCAGCCACGGCCCTAGTACACGGAAGATTGCGGCCACTAAACCCTCATGAAAAGACGAACGCTAACTGTACGCGTATGTATATGAATCGGCGCACAATGTATCTGTGTCCGAGCGCGTTTCGCACACGCGGCCGCGTGCCTACGGAGTACCACCCTTTAAAGTACATGAAACGCACCGTCACGATTTGCACGATTATCCTCCATTAGCCAGTCCATACTCGCTACTTAGGCCGATTGTTTCGAGCTAACTAGGTGTTTAGAGAGGCACTTTTGATCGTATCGCGTGCATCGGCCGTGGCCAGGATCGCTGACGACGCCGCGCTGCAACAATTACGTATCTCTCACCCTCTCCGCGCCTTTCCCTCCTCCTCTCCTTCGTCGCGTATAATAGTCACGTAATAACGTCAAGCGCACTCGTAGGCCGAGGAAAGTGGCGCGTTGCTTGACCGTCGCGGTGCTTGATGGTTCACGGATGTTATCGCGAGAAACATTGAATTACACGGAGTATGGAAATTACAGTGTTATCTCGGCGCGGCTATCGAGACCAGAATAGACGTCTATATTAGAGAGCAGCGAGACAGATCGCACGGCCGAGAACCGGCACGGCGCCGGCGGAAAGTTCACGTAAGCCACGTTAATTATGCCGGCGGAAAATGCGCGACGTTAGAATGTCTTCTTGTTCAGGAAACTTTCTCACAAGTTTGACGCGTGAGAGTATCGAACCCGTTGTCATCTCACGTCTGCGCTGGCGCGGGCGCGGGCGCGGGCGCGCGTGTAGTAGAAAGTAACGCGAAACGTGTCCGACGAGAACGGTCTTCCACCGCACGAAACGATTTCTGATTTATCGAACGCCGTTCGGCCTGACACGAGCGGAATTGACGAGAGCGTCGTTGCCACGGTGACTAATGAAGCGTTCAGGGAGACGAGTCCCGGGACGTGGAAAGATCAAAAATCGAGCCACGAAATGATTTCGAAGGGTCGTCCGGTGACGAAGCGAAGACAATTTGTCAGCGACGCGGGCCACCTTCGTTCTGCGAAGACTCGAAAACGAGGATCCCTCGCTCGGTCCTTCAAGCCCGCGATCCTACGAAAATACTCCGAGAATAATGGATCTCGATCAGTGACTCCTCGCAGTTTCCTCCGTCGGACTAATGATCCCATTCATTCTCCGGGGAAGGACTTTTTCGGGGCAAAAGGAAAACAGCAGGTCCTATTCAGGCGAGCCTCTTACTCTCGCCATTGTCGATTGGCGATCGTGACAGGTACCATTGTCCTTGGGCACGGTCCTCGCTTCAGGATAACCCTCGTGCGTTCCCTGCTTTGTCCAGCAAACAATGCGGAAAAATGAGTAGGACGCGTCTTTCGACCGTCCTACGTCCTGCGTCCTGCGGGATTTGCATAGCCGATGGCCCGTGGGCGCCATGGCAAAACCTCAGCAGGAAGAGGATTCGTCTTGCACGGAGGTTTTACGAGCCGATCGAAATTATCAGGCAAATAAACGACGCCTTTACGTTCCTTAACGAACGATCACGCACGCTCCCCTGTCGTTCTCCGACAAGCCGCGAATTGAGCCATTAAGTAGCGTCATAAATCAACGGCACAAACATTGTTAAGAGCGCATGCTTCGGTTTTGAAGAAAGCCCGGCGAATTCACCGCGGGACTGTTACCCATAAAAGTCAATCGTACGAAGTGTACCGATAAAAATCTCAAAGTCGTTGCGAAAGCGGCACGAAGAGCTGGCCGGAGGGATTACCTTTCAAGTCGAAACGAAACGAGAGGCGAGTTCGACGAGGAAGCCAGCGTGCTTCTCGCGTATCGGTGATTCATTCGGCGCTCGTTAAGGAGGCACGTTAAGGCGGCGGCGAAAGAAAGATTAATCTCGTTGTAATTACTCCCTCGTCGCTCGATTCCTGCTCGCGCCTTCATGATTTTTCATCCGTAATCACTGGTCGAACGGAAGACACCGTTAGGAGCTCCGAACTTTCTAAAACGAACGCCAGTGCGCGAAGAAGGAAAAAGAGTGCGCACGCGTCGAAAGACATGAATGCGTCACTCTGCAGATGTTGGAGCGTGTGTGAGAAGGCTGCGTAGAGATAAATGAGACGTTCATCAGCGACGATTAAGACACTCCTGACGAATGCGAAGGCGCTTGCGAGGAATCGAGCTGACCGACCACTCCAAACTCGTTCGCCATGATTTGCGTTCAGAAATAAATTACGCGATACCTACCAGCTCTCTCAACGCTTCGCCAACTTCATCGCGATGAAATATTAGTTTGCAAGATTTAATTAACTTATTATTTCGCAAGTTTAAGCATAGTTTGAAGTAATGCGAGAAGAAGGGTTAAAAATGTGATTCGGAGCACAGTGAAAGATGATTAGCGTTATCAGAGAACTGCTTCATGGAATGAAAAGGAGTACCCACTGCAAAATTTCTAGAATTTCCATTTAGACGCGACGAAATAATACTTTACCGTCTTTGGACTTCAGTTAGCATGAAGAAGCGACCGACCGTATTTAAATGTCTGCTCATGTATTTCATCTCGGCAGTGTCCGATGTCGGATCGTTATCGGCGCGAGATCGTTCCTAACGTCTTACTAAATCTTCGCCGTAGCAGTGTAAGCCGGCAAGTATAAATACAGCAGCGACGGACTCTTTGAAGATGCCTGGACAGATAAATTACAAGGACCGCCTCGCGAAGCGCACTTTTATCGGGCGACGCGCATGCAATATTAACGATACCGAGAAACGGGCATACATACTAATACAAACTATGCGGCAAGCACCGCTGCATAAAGTATGTAGCCATCCAATTATTATTAAGCTCCGCCAACAAGTACAGTCAGTGCGCAGGCTGGCTGCATAGGCGCGACTGATAGAAGGACGGAGCGTTTGGTGCCGATACATCTGTAATGATCGCACGTTTGCCACGGCACGAACTTACACGAAGACGAGCGTGCTCGACGCCGATTTTGGCGACCGTGGCGGTGCTCGAGCCACGTAATAAGTCGATAATAACAGTAATGGCGGCGATAAGCGGTGCCCTAAACGCCCCTAAACGAGGGCTAATTGTACCCCTCTCGCCGTCCGACCCCGTGGATACGGCAGCGAAAAATCGAGCGGCAGAAGGGTGGAGCCCACGGTCGCTCGACTTTGCCGCTCCGATGTCATTAATTTGCCCACCTTCCGCTAAATCGCACAGCTCGCCTCCTCTGGCCGTCTTCGCCTCGCTGCGAGACGCCGCGGCACGTCCAACACTCGATCAGATCCCAACGAGGGCTGCCGCTCGCGCGCCCTGCTCCACGTCGTTTTGGCAATCGCGCGATAATCTCTACCCTAAGTGGCAGGTACGGCGGGCACTCGCGAAAGTACAGGTGGCACTCTCCGCTCGCGTTATGTCGAACGAGCCGGGTGGCGGGAACATTTTTGTTACGCTCGACATCGTAACTCTCGCGGGAATATTTACGCTTGCGATGTGGCTGCTCTTTAAATAGATGCGGGAAGACTTTTGCGCGCTCGCCTCGCCCGTGCCGAGGGAATGCGCTTCTAGCGACGGGCATGGCCTGCTTCAATGCCCGAGAATTGCAACTTCTCTACGGTGCAGAACGGAGACATATACTTATTCCGCCGGGATTACTGTTTCCGTTCCGAAATGCGATGCGAGTCCCGAGAAATTCTTTGCGAGTTCTGGTAATTTGGTACGGCGTGTACTACAGAGTGCGAGGGTTTTTAAACGGGTACGAGCATTGGTTGCAACTGAACGAATTTTGGACGTTTACAGCTCTATGCCGGCGATATTTCAAAACCGCATCGATAACGATCTGGCAAGGACTTACCGCCGAGCAGAGGCGTGACTCTTAGGCGGGGCAATTTTCTATGGCGCTGGTCCTTTCCACCTGCCAGGAGGATTCACGGAAAGTCCAGAAGAGACAATGAGACTTTGACGAAATAATGCCAAGAAAATGTAGTTTCACGGATCAAGCGCATTTTTCCCTTTTTGCTCTCGGATCCTCTTTGTTGACGGGACAATGAGGGGTCAGGACGAAAGTGCGGGGGGTGTGATGCAAGGTGGCACGCTGCCCATTGTCTCATGCCCGGTGCACAATACGGTCCTTCGCGTGCCAGACGTCTTAGAAATTGCCTTCTGAGGGTCACAGGTAAGGGTTACAAATTTTCACACTTTCCTTCCTCCTTTCATGGCCAATGCCGCCAGCCGCCAGTTTCAAAAGAACGATCGGCGCTAACGAATGGAAATTCAATCACGAAGAAATCATACTGGCGCAGCCCTAAATTCGATTACGAAAATGCTTGTTATTTGTCTTGATATATACGAAGGAACTTCGATAATAATCGATAACGTAGACACTACAATAAGGAGGTGCACGTAGAAACTATGCCTTTACTATCTACACCTTGAGGGTAGCATGGCGATCAGTATCGATATTGAGAATGGATGTTGGACGATTTGCAACACGTGAAATTACTCTGGTAATGGATTTGTTATAGGCTCTCGCACGGATCGACCGTAAGAGACGTTCAGGTATAATCTTAGGTATCTTCAAAGTTGATGTGCAGTTGCGAAGAAACCGGATTAGCTCGATATGTAATTTTCGGCGATCGGCAAACGATAAATTGTGACACACCTGGGATCGAAATTGCCCCCTCTTATCACTTGTCCCGTCACCTTGGCGAACTACAATTTTTTGATCGCATCACAGTGCTGGCGCGCGCATGATTTTTCATGAACGCTATTGCATTACTCCCTGTCTGAAGGACCAATTTGTCTTCAAAAAACGGCCGGCGATAAGATGGGATTATTCCGTAATCGCCGCATCATGCCGCAATGTGCTCATTCCATCGGATCATTAGAAATGAGATGTATGATTTGAAGTTTTACCTGGCAAAAGTAAGGATGGAGAGGTGCCTTCTTAAAAAATGAATGAACAAACCTTTGTACCCGGGACGAGCTCGTTATTAGAGGACGAAAGTAAAAGTGTGCGGGAGTCATGTCTGATCGATCGATGACGCTGATCGATGACGGCAGAATCGAAGGTCATCGCAAGATGCAGAAAGTGACAGCCGATGCAAGTCATGTGCGCCGTGAGATCCAGGATCATGATAGTCGAGACCGTGACAGTCATTGAACCTTATCCCCGAAATCGATTATATCGAACGTCTCGTCATAAACCTTCAACTCGACAATGTACTCGAAAGTTTGGCGATCGATAAATTTTTAATCGAAACTGTCAATCCGCGAAAATGTAATTACCACTTACGATACGGGTAACACGCGTCATACGTGCACCTGTAGAATGTTCCTTCCGTCTAGCCAGGGTTACAATACCAATTTTTCTCACGCGTCTGCTGCATCTACAAAAGGGAAAACAAGAGTCAATCGTAGTTCTAATCGATGAGATATCATAATGTTCGATGAAATTAGATTTCAGCGGCCTACCTAAATCTACGATTAGTCCGAGAACGGACCTGGACTCTGAACCGCTACGAGGTAGGATAATAGTGCCGAAGGCAGTATTTACAAGTCGTTACTCCTGTTACCTTCTTCCGTTCGTTTAGTCATTCCTCCACCTCGTTATGGTATGTCGAACATAGAAGCCTTGATAGACAGCGATGAAAATTAATATTTCGGCGAGATGAAACGCGGCGCTCCCTAGCGAGTGATGTCAAAGGACTAATGCGGACGGCCAACGAATGCGATCACTGTAATTAACGTGGTGCGCTAATGACGATCCGATCCACCTGTGGCGCCGGCTTACAGGTCGAAGAAGCAAATGCAAGAGGGAGTGCGTGTATTAACCAGAATGACTCGCGCCTCTCCACCAATGATAGGCCCCCTACGGTAGTCCGGCAATTAATATCTAATTATCTCACTGATGAACACGGCGAGCGTGTACCTGCCACGAAAGTGAAACAGATATTTGACGGATAATCGTCGGATCGATCGATGACGCTGTGTAAAATTTAATGCGCACCCTCTGCTCCGTTCGGCCAAAAAACGAGTAACACAACAATCAAAAACGAACGATACCGGCTCTCGTGCGCCGGTGTTAATCAATGCGACATGTCGATCATAGACAATCTGTAGAAAGGCGCCAGACATCCGAACTATCGGAGCCGATCCATTCGACAGCCTTCGAATTCCACCTGAACGCGCGCCTCATCTATCGGTCGTTTAACTATCAATCAGCCGCTTACGCTGCAGATTCCACGAAGGTGCCCCGAGGTCCCATGCATTCCTACGGTGCAGGTGCCCTGTGTACGACTATTACGCGAAATGATAACCCACGAAGGATGGGTGACAGTGGAAGAGTGAAGGATAATTGAGGGATGGAGAATCGATATTGCCGCGGGCGTGCAAATGATCTTAAACAAATTTGTCCGACTCTGTCGAAGGCACATGACAATTTTGCATTCCACAAAACATCAGGCATCATCTGCGATTACGGGTGAAGCTGACAGTTGAAAAATTCCTACAAAGGCCCGCGCCGTGACGGAGATGTCAGTATGCTCTGTAGCGAACGATGTCAACATTCGTGCTTGGACGAATTTGCTGCAAGCGCGGTTTATTGTAAACTGCCCTGAGCCCACCAGCTGTCCGTAATCCGCCCCCTCGACCGCCTGCCCTCCTTCAGAGGTCTGCTCGCGGTGAAAAGGGGGATCCTTATCGGCTCCCTATCTCCGATCGGTCGGTGCGATATTTCTAACAGGGCCTCTGGACCCTAGTCCGTAGCCCATAGATCTCGCCAGATAAGGTCTGCGGTGTTCGCGAGCTTCACCAGGGGGCCTTACGGACTATCCATTGTGTACTGTCTTCTTGTACTCCAACGAGACTCTGTCCAACAGACCCAGAAACCTCCGTCACCCTGATCACTACCGTCCTGTTCCAACCAATTAAAGGATTCGCGTCGAAGGATCTACATGCTTTCCTGCTTGTACTGCTTATATCCTATACGCACGTACCGTAAGTCACGAACGTGTAAAAATATTTGTATACGCCTTTAATACTTTCTAGCTTAACAGCTACGGAAGATCGATCTTTGTTAATCCGACTGGACATTTACATTTGGTCAAGCAGACAACTGTTTGCTTTAGCTCTCGATAAATTTTATCAAAAGATTTTGATAGTCGTTATCAATTTAACAGCCCCTAAGTTAACGCCCCCGTTCACCTGAAACACGCAGGTATCTCGGGACTGCATCAGATTTTGACTCGTGTTTCAACCTATACTACGACCGAGAACTTCACGAAGTACAGGTTCTGTCCACTCACTCCCCTCTTGGAAAAGATCGACATAAGGAGCGGTTGATCCTCCGAATCAGTCTCAGGCCAGACATAACAGTATTCACGAGATAACGAAAGATGTCTGGAGCGTTGGGCTCGAGATATCTCGCGCCTATAGTCGAGTATCTTAGATGGTTATCTAAGGAAGCGTGGGTGCTTCAATGACGTGACCGGTCACGACGACGGATGATCAGATAAAACGCTGCGACAATTTTAGCGCGACACCTTATTGGCGAATCGGCACCTCTCCCTCACCACTTCACTTCCGCTCACGAATCTGCTCGAGATATATCGGACCTCAGGTCGCAGTGATCTCGGACCCGCTATGTTTGGAAAGCTTAAAGAGAATCCCGTTTAGCGGATCCTCTGTTGCGGTACAGATCATTCTTTTTACTATGACTATTTCCGGATTTCGATCGAGGAGCAAAAAGTAGCCACGACTTACGGGAAGCGGTTGTGGCCGTTTATGATTGTCTGCGAAAATAACTGACCATTGTTCTTATTACGCTCTCGTTCGATTAACCTTCTTCGCGATGATCTTCTTCGGCCGATTAATCCTCGAATAGAACCAGCAGTTCACCGTTAGGTCATTTCGCGAGAACGAAGGAGACCGGTTAAAAGTGTGGTGTGTGGGAACGCGGTAAAATTGGGGACTTATTTGAAAACATGTTTCCATACATGCCAGGGAATGGAAAACATAATCATTTAACCGGAAACTGAAAGGAAAATTATATAAACGACTGCGAATTCTGAAGTACTGGAAAAATGATAAAAAAAGGTTCAAGATTTTTTGACACAACACTTTCCGCCGCTCTCCTTTCGCGTCTCGATTTTCCCGAGATCGAGTAGCGAAAGACTCAAAGGCAAAAATCTGAAAACGTGTGATCACCTCGCGATCAGTCGACGATTCGGGCCAGGATCGTGTTGGATTTCGACAGGAGGCCGGTAATCGCGTGTATAGAACGTACCGATTTCCAGAACTACTCAAGTGTATCCGCCCTTTCACGGATAATGTGATCCCCTTGACGATAAAGGCGTACAATGCTGGGCTCCTTCTCCTTGCGGTGATCAGATATCTCGCGGGATAACGAGTAGATTGTACGAGGACTAATTGCTAGCGTGGCGTATCCGAAGCTTCGCGATCCAGACCAATACTCGACTTTAACTCCTGCGCTCCAGCATTTCAAATGCGGAAGCTACGTAGACAGGGAAGTTGTTTCGCGACGACTTAACTTCTCCTGGGGTCGGGACAATCTTGCGAGCAGTCCTTTATCCGCTGTCTATCGAACGTTTTCCGATAATCGAGTGAAAGGGGCGACGAGAAAAGGGTAGAGGTAAAGGTATTACCCCGATCGTTATTGCCGTCAGCTCGAACACATTAAAATTGTACCACATCCAGAGTAAGTACGCGATTCTGTGACGTCAGTGAGTTACGTCAAGGTACGGCCCGTTAGTTAGTTAGCTATTTCCAAACGATTACTGACGTTGATTAGTTACCGGTCATAAATAAATGTCTTCTAATTAAATATTTCTAATTAACATAATCACCGCCGGATGTCAAGCACTTTCGGCCGAATCAATTTACAGGCAAAAACGCTCTAATCGATTATCAGTACATTTGTAAGAGTGTTCCGTTAATTAATCGTCTCATGAGTTCGCTAATTAAATGTACCGCCAGCCGCTAATCCAAAGTTACGAGCATCGCAGAAGAGGTGGGTAATAAAAACGATCACAATCACTGTTCTAACTTAGGTAACGCCGTACGAAAAAAAGGAGGTTAAAGACTTCTATTGCCTCAACATCCTGCGCGTAAGATTCAGTCTAGCTCATTAACCGCATCTATAAAGAATTCACGGAAGCCTCGTAAAGGGCGGTATCGACACTCAGTTCCCAGGTGGTTTCACTCTCGTAGGAAACGACTTCCAAGAAAATCAATGATCCGCCAATCATCGAGACAGGATGTTCCCGAAGCGTGAGTAAGCGCCGTCCTTGGTCACGAATATTAGGCGTGAACTTCCTTTAAAAAGTAATTAAACTGCGGACGACTTTCGGCTTGGCACGTATCCTTGGCCATAAAACGAGCTTCTGCAGGAGGCGGTGGTGTAACGGTTGGGTGTGACTTTGCCCGCGGAAGTAGAATCACGATTCGGCCCAGTTTCCCTCGCCCAGGAAAATCTCGGACGTACGTACTTTTATTGCCCCTCGTAAAAGTCGCGGCAGAAGTTTTCACGAGTATGAATGAGCCGCACGCTTGTCCACATGTTGAATAACAAGAGGGAACACGCGTGACATGTGTCGAGAAAGAAAAAAAAACATTTGGTAAAATTTAATTTGGTACGCGTCCAAGACTAGGTATACTCAAAGGGACACTCGAGGCTGTGCCTCGTGGTGAACGTTTCAAAGAAACGGAGTGTCCCCGTTCGAGCCCATCAAATTTCGGCACTTTGATAAATAAGGACTAAATATTTTCCTCAGGCCAATCCGTCGACAAGCGGCACAATGAGCGTAACAATGGAGAACCTTTAACGCGGTCGTACGACGACAACGGCGTGCAAGCATAATCCACGGGGTTTCCCCTCATATCTGGATCCCGATCTGGATCCCGCATGGATCACGAGGGACCGGAATCCCGCGAATAGAGGGCGTGCATCTCGTCCGGTGCGCAGCTGCTCCACGCGGCGCTCGCGTGTCGGCGCGAAATGGGAGAAGAGACTTATCGCGAAAGCGCCTCGGATTCGGCAATAAATTTTGCCGGATTTAAAAGTCGATCGACAGCCGGCGACCGATTTGCGGGAGCAACGAAATGCGCCGACCTCGCGCAACGTGAAAGCGGGCCCCGATGAAAGTTTCATCGTTTATGAAATTAATTCGTTTTATATACCGGCGCAAGAAATCGACCACCAAGTC
Organism: Priocnemis perturbator; assembly: GCA_963942575.1. Taxonomy (NCBI): domain Eukaryota; kingdom Metazoa; phylum Arthropoda; class Insecta; order Hymenoptera; family Pompilidae; genus Priocnemis; species Priocnemis perturbator. The sequence goes on from OZ012644.1 coordinate 8,180,174, forward strand.
GACGCGGAACGCGCTCGACTTTTTTGTCTGTCCCTTCTTCCTTTTTTTTATTCAATCCTCGCAGCTATCTTCCTTCCTGCCCGTGTTTCTCTCTTTGCCTCCCTCCCGATCGGCATGGAGGACACGATTTCTGGGTCTTCCCGTACGCGCGGCGCATTACGCGAGATTTAAGGTCGCCCCTTAGCCATCGGCAGCGTTCGAGGGCCAGAACAATGCCTGCCCATTTTAAGAGAGCGTCTCTTGGAAGAGCATTTTATTCCAGGGACGTAACGAGCACCGCGCACGAGGGGTCCGCGAATCGTATGGAGTTCCTAAGGCACTCCGGATTCCGATTCGCTTCCACCTCTGCGCTCGGCGTGAAATAACAGAGGACGAAAGTCTTCGGCAGGAATTTCAATCCAGCCCACTGCCGCCACACCAATGAAATACAATGGGAATAGGTGGAACAAAGGACGCGATCTCGATCCAGCGATGCTCGTCCACTCTCTTTCGATTTTCATTAGCGATCGGTATACAGAGACGCTCGAATGAATTTTTACCATTGGAGGTGAGAAGGCAATTAACATTGCTTCTGTATCCTCGCACGGCAATCGAGTAATTACGCTCGGAATTCGCTCTGGACGGTTCTTCGGTACGCGCAACTGGTGCATTTACATGTCAATGCGGTACGAGAATGCAAAACAGGAGCTTCGAACTAGAGTGACGAATGTCTGACAACGCGGAGGAACGACTCGACTTGACTCTTACGGGATGCGTACGCAGAATTTACATTTGAGAATGGACTACTGGTCTTTGTGCAGCTTTGCCCCGATTTAAACAAGTCCCCCGCGCACTTTCTGCGCAATTTGTTTTGAGACAAAGAAACATTCCGAACTTCTGTAAATTTTCTCCAATCATTAAATAAACAAATTCAATTTTACAACCGCTGTAAGCGACGCTTATAACGAACTGTAATTCTGTCATATTATTTCAAGAATACGAACGAGCAGTGATAGACATCAAGCCCTACTCAACTCCCTCCCGTTTTCAGTTTCCCTCTTAGCTGCAGATCCAATACCTTCGGTAAAGCTCGAGGACCAGATCCCTGATCTCGGTAAGCGAGCCGACGCAAGTGCCGCGAAAAGTCGTTTCGGCTCCCCACAGATGGAGATACGCAGGTGAGCGACCGCGAGCCTTATCCGATTCTAACGGGGATCCTCCATAAGCTGTTTAGTATTCCGTCGCTGATGGGCACCTATCGGTCGCCATCTCGGTAAAATATTGCGCTTTCGGCTGACGGCTCAATCCGACAAAGAATTACCGACAGGCTCGCGCGAACGAACAAAGAACGAAAAAAAAGTCACGTCTGGAAAGGGGTGAATATGGCATGGATTAAGGTTACCAGGAGCGTCGGCAAGGATGTAATGTCTGCCGTCACGCGAATAATCCTTCATACCACTGAGAGCGCGAGTATCCACCTCTTCATAACGTCTTCCTTCGGTCACTTTCACCGGCTGCACGTATAATACGCCGTCTCGTCATAACTGCCTAACGTTCTCTGACAAGATTGAAGACACCATTTGGACGCACCTAAAATTACGGTCGAGTCAATGTGTTCGCGATATCCTGCCTCATACGTGAACGTGTTGTAAGACGCAAGAATATAAATAGCTGCTTGCATATAGTCGCACTAATTCATCGTTAAATCCCGAGATGTAAGGTAGCGAGGACGAGCGACAGTGGACCGTAATTCGGCTGGACTAATGCGCGGCTTATCGAGTGCGCGGTCAAAATTACGAGACAGTCTTAATAATTACCGAGACCAAGCGAGCGGACGGTAGTCGATTTCGAGTATGGCTTACGAAATCAGGCAACGAAATGTTCGCGACGATGGCGTGCGTGCGGTTCCCAACTTCCCAAACACGTCTGCTTGTCTGCGGACCCTGCTCTGTATATAGGAACGTTCAATCGGATTCGCCAAATCTAACTACGTGTAGACGTGTGACGAACAAGGGACGAATCGGAGGAACTTTCGAATGCTCATTTTCGTATCATTAGAAACGAATTCGCTCCGATGCGTTTTATGTATCCCCCAAAGAACTGGCTGATTATAGCGCTTCTGTCCGAGAGCTACGAGATAGCATCCTCGACACTCTACTTTCGCGACCGACACCTTGCGGCGCCGCTTTTAGCACCTTCGCTGCCGAATGTATGACATTAGTGTTGCCGGTTACGTGATGCGAATAATGGGCTCCGGATACAGCCGGTCACCTTGACCACGGGTAATTTATGCTAATCGTCAATCAGCGAATTTCGACGCCCCTCTCCGCGTTCGGGTCCATCGGATGGATGGTCCCTTCCTACGATGATGATTGTTAGCCCTGATCTGATCGAACCGAAAATAATGGCAACGTAATGACAGATCAGGTGGCGAATAGGAGCGAAGTTCCGCTGTAAGCATTTCGAAGAAAGTTCGGCGAGTTAGATATTAGCTGACCATGGGAGGAAGTTGAATAGATTTCGGCGAGCTGTGCCGAAAAAGTCGAGGGAAGATCATGAAGCGTGGAAATTGATTTTGATGGAAAGTAGCGTGGACTAGACCGACGCGAGTTTACCTGCCAGCGAGCTGCGGTAAACGGTCGAAAGTTATGGGTCCGTCTCCAAAAAGATTGGACAGAGGGAAAAAAGGATGAGCGGTGTATGAAATTCATAATGACGAGCGGCCCCTTTCAAGCCAATACCCCCCCTACCACGACGATCGAAACCTTTCTCGTAGTACCTTCTGCGTAGGACCGTCGAATATGAAAATGGAATCTATTACGGGCGGATAAGCTTCGAGCGCTCTCCGCGGGCCCCATTAAGCAAATTCGAAATTACGCTTGCAAATTTCGAAATGCAAATTCGGGGAGCGCGGGACGCCGCGTCTACGCTTTTTTGCGACTATAAATTTCCGCTTTAATTGGATCGGATTATTGTAATTCCGGCCGGCTTTTTTATGGGGCCGTTTCGGGCTTTAGACTCGCTCCACTTCGGTCTTACTCGCTTCCCCCCACGATCTGTCTCGTTCTCTCTCATTTCGTTTCCTTCCGTCTCCCGTATCTTCCGTCCCTATCGTCTATCTTCCTTTCTACAACGGACACTCGAAACTAAAGGCGAAATCGGTTATTAAATTATGGTTAAGTTTCGCTCTCGTTCTCGTCGGCAGGTGAACAGGGATCCTACCTGTTTATGCATACCAAGGACGAGCTTTGTTAAAGGGCAATTTATGGCGAACGACGGCGGATTATCATGCCGTTGATTTGAGAGCGAGGATCATCCCGCGCCGCTCCTCATTCTTCACGCTGTCCCCCCAACGTCAACGGCTCTTAATTATTTGTCGCCCGCGCATGCCCGGAAGGTGTAACGTCGAATTAATTTCGATTCCGAAATTGCTCGAGATTTATACGGCGCGAAGATGCTGCCATTATGGCTCGTTCGAAGCGAACCCTCGCAATGGTCGTTTGCTTCGCCGATATCGTCTTGATCACGCTTTAGGCGGAATTCTTAACACGCGGCAATGGAGTTTTTCGTGCTCACGAGGTTTATACGCGGTCATGCACGATACGTTACCCCCATGACTATTCTGCATGACTAAACACGGAACAAAATGCCGGGAACCCTTTTACAAGCCATCAATCAATAGGTAAGAGAAAGCGGAAGGCCCGATCGTCGAGCGAATCCAGCCGCGTTCTCTGCATTTATATCCTTCCTTACTCTTTCGCTCAACTGGTGTATCTTCCCATCGTGACTTGCACTAATAAACCCCCGTGGCTGTTGGGAAAAAAAATGAGTCGCGAGAAATTTTAATGGCACCGTTTCGACCGTTTATACACAATAAACGTCAACAGACCCGCGTTGCGCCCTCCTTACGTATTTTTTTTTTTGCGAGTCACTTCCCATTCGCTCGCGCGAGTTGCGAACTGCTGCATCTGCTCGGGGACAATGCAAAGATTCCGTACAATCCTTGCGCTACGAACCCCTTTCGTCGATCGGCATATTAAAATGCGCCACGATTTACGTACGGCGCCATTCAATAAAAACTTCCAGCGAAAAGGGTTACTTCGTCGTGATATTAAAATTCATGAACCGTACAAAGGACAGGTCGTGACGAACGTTCTGTTCGACGCGCGTATGTCGATTTCCTCCGGTACAATTTTTCAATCCTTCTATCAATTTTCTAATCGCGCACAATACAGAGAGCGTATGGGCGAAAAATTAAAATTCATGCGACAGATGCCACGCTCGAGAATAGAATTTCATCGGATCGCGTTCCGTTCGTTCTAGTAAGCGTCACCGTCGAATGCAGAAGCGCTCGAAAAATAGAATGCGTACATGAATTCTAGCCGCGTCATTATTAGGGAGCGGTTGGTGTGTTACATTAAGAAGCTGAGGCTGAGATAAGAGAAATTAGAGATTGCCACACCGGCGAGCTGAGAGTTTGAATCCCGGGGTCATTGCGCCAGAACGACTGGGCTCGTGCCAAGTCGGAAACGGAAGGCGGAGGGAGAAAGAAGGGGGAGAACGAGCAGCGGCAGTTACATAAGATTGTGTCCGACGAATGCATTTCCTTCGTCTACTGCTCCGCGGACGCCGTCCCGCTGGCGTTTTACACGGGTCGGTGCATCGATTAACCTGCATTACGGTGGGGCTCGTTGCTAGTCATGCAAGCTGCATCGATAAGTCACGAGCAGCACAATATGTAAGGCAGAGATGCAAAGAAGAACGCGGACTCGTCGCATCTACCAGGTGCCGCCTGAATTTCCAATCCGCACCCGACTTCAAGGCCCCCGTAAAGTTGCGAGGCACATTGATTTGACGGTCGTTTTAATAACGGCCTGCTTCACATTTTTTACATCGACACCGGTAATTAATCGGCTTTACCGGATTTCCATGCTCAACGTTATTAATCTCACGGGTATACAACGGTTAACGGACGTGATTATCGGAACGCGCGTAATCGATGCCGACGGGCGAGGCCGGTCATTTTCAGGGGTACACGTATATGTACCTTCGTATAATGACTATAACGAGTTAGAGAGAGAAAGAAATTTAGAGAGGAACACGATATATCGCTTTGTCGAGAGATTCCGCGTACACCGTGTACGAAGTTATTCTCACACCCCGCGTGTCATCCTAAGTCGTGGCATCCTCTTACGTCTTAGAAACAGCGTCGGTTCGTTAACGAGAGGCGGGAGAGCAATTGACCATGTGACGGTGGAGCTTCATGCTAGAACGGGCATTGCGACTAAGAAGTTCCGAAGACAATTTCAACGCTGGTTCTTTCTTGGGCTGGTTGTACCGGGTGATCGAAGACACGTATGTTCACCTGTTATGAGTCAGCTGAACCTAAGCACCTCGATGTAGGGTCCACATCGGTTGTACCCTCCGTAGCATCTAAGTAACCGTGAGATATTCGGGTCAATAGCCTTTACATACTGGCCACGAATAAAACGCCGTGTGTAACCGAAGAAGAGAATGTAGCGGGCAGCGGACTGCATTGAGATAAGTAAACGCATAAGATACTAACAAAGTGTAAATTACTTTACCGCGGGTGCAGCGCGTACTTAGGTGCTATCGCGATTATATTCTACATAATGTGGGAGGAGAATTAATGCCTGCTACTCGGTTTTCTGTGTCGCGATCACTAGAACGTGAGGTGGGAAAGGTTTGAAGTCGTCTCTTGTCAGAATCGTAATTTTATGCGGACGTAAGTGTGTGTTCCGAGATATACACAGGGCCCTTCCTCGGTAACGAAAGCGAAAGACGTTCCGATCTTCGCCACCCTCTCTTTCTTCCTCGCCTCCTCTGACCGTCTTTCTTGTTTCCTCTGCGAGGATAAAACGATACCCTTGGGACACCGCGAATCCGACAAAGGGGCACCCGAAAAGGTTGAAACCTTAATTTATATGCGATTTCGCGGTCGTCCGCATTCTCACAGGACCCCAAGGTCCTCCTATAACCCCGTACAGGGAACTGATTCCGATGCAGCTATTTCGTCTCAACTCTAGGAGCCCGTTCCTTTCTTCTGGACGCTCCGTCAGTACGCTTCCAATGCTAATAGACCCCGATTTCTGGATTATTTTGCTACATCGGAACAGATCGAAAAAGAGAGAGCAGGATTAAGAGAGATATACCACGAGCCACCCGGGTCGAGGGTAAAATACCAGGAAGTCTGATCTCGTCTCTCTCCTAAATTTACATCGGGCACTAACGATTAACAGCACTGGTCCGTTAGAGCATCAACGAAATTTCTAATCCCTCTACTTCCTCTATCCCGCATCCTCGTTCGACAAATACAGTTTTTCAGCTGGGGCTCCTAATGACTTTCCAATCATCGAAGCCCGATTACAGTTTTCATGGTTCCGCTAAGTCGATTAAATGAATCGTTAAATCGCCTCAATATTATGACTCGCCAGTATGAAGGATTTGCATAAGAGTTTGTTAGGTGCCCAAAACGGTGATCCGTCTAATACTCCGACATTGTTATTCAAATGACCCACGAGACGAAGCGGGGTTCAATAATCGGGCGATGATATATCGTAGATTAATGACGGACGGAATACTATATGCAGATCGGATTATCGATAGACAGGGCGTTAAAGGCCTACCTACCTGATGAAATTAATGAGAAATTCAATGTCGATGCAGCGAACTAATCGATCAGGCATATCAGTTTGCCACATGCATAACCGTTCGAACGGCTCGCGAAGATGAATCGTTGAAATTCACGGGAAATCGAACAGATCGCCTTGAGCTCGACAAAGATTTCCGCCTTTGCCGTAAGAGGATTTACTTTGGACTAATAAGCTTTTCAGAATGACGCGACCGCCCACGCCAGCCTCCGTAATCTAATGCATTGCTTTCCATTCTCCATTGTGTCAAACTGTGACATAAATTATGTTAATGAGGCTAATTCTTGCCTTGAAAGGAACCCGAGATATCACGAGGTGGCCAGAAATATATCGTTGACGTGTACAAAACTGCTCATTATGACATACATCTTTTTAACGACAACGCGAATGAATGGACGTTAACAAAAATGTTACAATATTCTTTAAACGCGCGCATTGATCGACGAGTAATTTGATCGTTATCGCTGTAGGAAACGATGCGCAGCTCGCGCGTACCGTGAATATTCCCGTTTCGTATAGTACGAGCGTGTCCGCCCCTCTCATTTGATATCATTGAAAGCAATACCGATCCTGAAGTTGCCTCAAGTATATGAGCCAGCCCATATCGGGCGTACGAAATTTATACGGGTGCATTTTACGGAGGTACACCATAAAACCGCGTTATGGGACGCGCGTTTACGAGGCCGGAGCCAAATCTGGCTACGTCCCTGCGGAACTCTTCGGCGAGGGTATGTAAATTGCAATGATGCTTTTTACGACAGTGGATATACACCGAAGTGACTCCGGTTTGGAGGATGGAAAGGGTGACACCGTAAGAATCTCCGCGTCATGACACACGTGTCAAGAAAAGGGGGAGGCCCCCAAGCGACGCTTTTTTTCCATCCCGGTACGTTGGCTCACCTGCCGTACACTTTTTGCCGCGTCTCTTGCTGCTTAAACGAACGGCAGATTCGTTTAATTGGACAGCTAATGTGCCGACGCCCGGGCGCAAGGGGTGCTTTTTTCTGCTTCGCGCATGCATTAACGGATCGGTTTTACATCCGAGAACGCCCACCGTACCTGCAAGTCTTTTTTATGCGCTCACTTTGGGCTGACGATCGATCTTATACGAACGCACCGATATTTCGAAACTCACCATGACGCTTTCAAGTCATTTGCATCGTGATGTGCGCTGCACGGTCTTTACGGAAACTCCGTATGCTACCCCTTCGACGCTGATGGAACTTTGCAGCTACGGTAATTCGGATAATGCCTGCGTTTCATATACATAGAAGGGCTTTAGTGCGATTGATCGATTCTTCACGTTACGTAACATTGTTCAGAATCATTTATGCCTGTCCTCTCCCGGTCTGACAAATAATTAGAACCAGTTTGATACATGATGATAGTCGTTTACGAAATATTTGGCCTGGGTAACCTGATCCATCGTCCACTTAGGGGCCCTCGATAGGTCTCAATTTTACCTACAAATGCTGTAGCCTCTGTCAGAACTTAATCGATAAGAATTTTCGCAACGAATCTTTGCGTACGAAAGATCCGCGATAATTTTAGGCTGCTTCGACAAAGTAGTCGATATAAAACGGTCACTTATTAAGGTCGCTAATGAAACATCGATTGAACGTTATTCGCATAATAGTTCGCAAAATTTGGATAAAATTTGGAAAATTACGAAAAAGCGAATCAACCAACATCTCTGTCCCAACTAAGCTTTGCAGTCATTCGATCCTAATGATTACAACTGTTAATCAGCGTTATATTTAAAAGTTTATCTAAATACAAAAAGGTAGGGATCAGGTTGGTGAAAGACCACCCCCAATGTTTAATTAGTATGATCATGAAAAGATCTCAAGATACCGTCTGAAGTCTCTATAGCGTGTACAGTCAAAACCACTTGAGAAGCAATATATCGTCCGTGCCGCTACGACTTGAGCAGGAGACTGTCTAATGGGAGGTGCACAAACTACGTAATTGCTCGAGATTACAGAGTCGAAGGACCTTCCCCAAGAGACCGCGACGGTTCTACTATACTTAGGGTACCTTTTCTTATCCCGAATCATATATAATTAGCGCAAGGTGCAAAGTCGGAAAATCTCGTCAATTTTCAGCATTTGAAGTAATGAGCGGCTTTGTCGACCGCAAGTGTCTGCCAGGGAAATGTTACCTGTGACGCGATAATTCTTGCGTCACCCGCCAGCAATTACATTTAATCAATTCGAGTCGGGGAAAGCGATCCATGACGAAGCATCGAGGGTATCGAATTAAGCGAACGAAGAATAACTGCTCCATTAAGGGAATCTATTGAAACTGAACAATGATTAATCGCGGGAGGTATTAATTAAGCTAGAGCAACTGGAGGAGTTGCGATTCCTTACAGTCTCTCCTTACGCATTCAGCGAAGCATAACGCTGCATTGTTCTGCGAACGATCGTAAATCGCCCAGCTCAGCAAAGTCAAAGGATCGCACAATTAAGCGAGTGCTGTTTCCCTAGAATCCTGAATCTGTTTTATTATGCAGCCCGGTGAAACACTATCTCTGCACCATCTACCGAGAACGCACATATTTTCACGTGTAAGGAGCCCCTTTGAGTCTTGCAAGAAAAGGTCCTAAAGTGGCGAAAGATTGCGCAAACGTGTCGATGGCGTCGGTTTTTAAGCGACTCGCGTCTTTGAAAAGACGGAGCTTCGGCCGGCATATTGATCAGGCCGGAGAAGCAGGTAACACCGTTTACCTGCTTCCGTATGTAAGACGACGCGAAGAATTTAATGTTCCGTAACCTTGGCGACGAGACGCACCTATATAGTGACTGATTAGCTTAAAAATGGATTTGGCGCCTCGGCAGCTAGTCTCTTAATGAATTCTAGCTGGGTATCTGACCGCGCTCGAAATGAAAAATCAGGGAGATAGCCTGGGATGCCGTTTAAATTGGCGAACATTAACACATCGTTGGGAGGACTTTACATAGCGCACCGCATTGAGGAAGAGACAGAACGTGCGCGGGGGGTTTCGTTAAATCAGTATTCGTTCTTGAGAAATAAATGTTGTACCTTGGCGCCTTAGCGACTGCAGCGCGAGCGGAAGCCCGCAGTCGCCACGCAACGTGGACGATGTAACAAGGGAGTCGTTCGGGGCCCGTTAACGAAATTCCAACCTCGTGCCGGCACAACGGCCCATTCATATGCTCGCCATTTCGTTCGTGAGTAATTCGTGGAAAAGAGACAATGAGCCGTTCATTCGTCTCGCAAAGTGGAAGAGAGACTTCGACGTGCACCGAACCTACGATTCGTGCGTAATTACCAAACGTAATTGGTCCTCGAATTTTAAACGCGCGGTATTTATAGGCTCTCCGAAAATTTGTAATCTAATACAACTGAGCACGGGACCGACGTAATTACAAATTAGATATAAAAGAAAGGGAAAAAAGTGTACTAGTTAAAAAATTCGAAATATCTGCGAATGTGTCGTGAGCGTAATGAGCTCAGACCGAATTACGGTCGGCCGATCCGGAGATTCATTAAACCAAGGTGTTTATCCTCGCCCACGCAGACCGTACAGGCAAGGCGCTCTCCAAATTGGACTCCTGCACTGACTCGATCATGACGGGCCGACATTGGTCTTCATTAGGGCGAAAGAGGTTATTGGCAGAGAATTTCGAGCAGACAGCTGCCATTTACGATGGCGTCACGAGGACTTTCGGAAACGTCCGCAACGACCGACCGAGCCCTCCGGACCGTTCTAGGGACTTCGTTTTCCACCCTGTAATTTCCACGTTCCGTGAAGGGGGATATTTTCGAAAATTGCACATTTTGGATAACCACCCTGCGGGCGATGCGCGGGTATAAGGATTACTCCCGATCGGGATGGCTTTTTAAACCGTTAAATTAATGAAGGTCTGGCCATCAGTCGCCTCTCAGCATTCAAACCCTCGTTTCCATAGAGAGACAGCTATGCTTTTTTCGTGCCGCTGAAACGTGCGTGCACGGTGATAATTCGGGGGTGTTCTCAGACGTATTGAAAATTTGTCGCAATTTGGGAACACTGACATGTTCGACGCGTGGGCTAAATCAACGAACACGGATGTATATAAAATAATACAAACGTGCGTCAGGCAAGCTTGATGGCCCGACTTCTGATTATTCAGCTAGAAAGATCAGAAGTTTTCCAAGAGTCAGGCTTGACTAATGTTCGATCATTGTCACTGGAAATGGTTCCGACTGACCGACGGGCCAATGCTTTCTTAACCACCTCCGCCCATCGTCCTACGTTCATACCGAAACCGCGAAACGAAAAACGAGTGAAGGACTGAAACGTGTTCTAAATGGTCTCTTTGTACGCCTTCACCAACGCCTTCTCACGGAAGCAATAACACACCGTTAACTACGGTCCCTCCCAATACGTTGTAAATTATAAATCATATAACCTCCCCCAACCCGCCCAACAATCCACAGGGGAAATGCTTATCTAAAAATCAAAACTTATTTTTCTAGCGAACAATAGACAGATCATCTCCTCTGTCAAGACCGGTCAGTTTCAAATTTCTGAAACAATTCGAACCTGTTTCCAGTCTCGCATGCCATTCTCAGATTTAGCTTCCACCCAGCTTACACCTGCGAGCCACCCGGTAGTGGCACCACGTTCCAATACCCGTCGAAAAATATTAAATTACAACCTTTGACGTTCACCGACCGATCGCGAAGAAATTCCATCGTGGGGTCCTTCGAAAAACCGTCCTTCTGGTATTTTTCGATAAAAATCTTCATCGTTCTTCCGCACAAATTGTAACGTCTAACGTCATCCGTTATGCACGAATGCGGAAAAATCAATGCCCGTGAGCCTTCTGCAAAACGTTATTTGATCGGGTATGATATTTCTGATTAATAGTCTTTCCACTCCGCATACAAATCATTCCCTGCAGGATAGCGATGGCGCCTCCTTAAGTTCCGGATCCCTGCGTTTCACGACTGAATTTCCTGTTTCCGTGATACCCGACCCGAGACAGCTTCCTGGCGCCCACGACTTTTCCAATGTCTGTCTAGAACGTCAAGAAATCATCAGATACTGGCGCGACACGTGTCTCAATTATATGTTCTTTGTCGATCATTCGTATTCCAACGTGGTCCTATTGGCCCTTCATTAATAAATTGTCTACCGCGCGCCCGTTGACTTCTGACGCTTCCTTTTGTCACAGACAAGGTATAGCATGGGCTCATCGTACAATGCATATTTTTGTCCCACCATCCCGGGAGATGCTTGAGGCCCATAACCATATTCATGTTATATCCAGCGTCATCAGCTGCAAATTCTAGATTATTAATTAGACTTTTTTGAAGATTTTAATGAGACTTTCACATTAAATCAAGAGCGTTAAGATATCCATATAAACAGTTTTTTTTCGCGTCCGAAAAATCGCTATATGTCCAGAAGTATTGAGAGTTCAGCGTTCCGCAAGTGAACTATTTTCAACGCAAATTCGTTCCTATCGATTCGTATAAGGCCGATGCAAACAACAATTTAACTTTTTCTTATATTCTCAATAATTTGTAACGTAACAGACGAAGTCCTGTAAGATGATGGGACTATCAGTCTATGCCATACCTCGTCTGTGCTTCTGTTACGAATTGTTAAGAAACGTCAACGGGGTGACTTACTGCCGGATCGACGGTCGAGGAAGTCGTGTTCGTGGCAGAGTCTTGTTACGACTACTGCTTGTACCTGATTCGACTAAAGATTACCGTCTCTGCCGAAGGAACCTTTCCCTTTGTTCATTTTAAATGTTAGACGCACACGTCGCTACGGGTCGTAACCACACATAAAAACACTACTGCAACATAGTCCAACGCGTACATCCTAAGCAGCGTCGTAAAGCCACAGTACGATACATGAACCAATGTCCACCGCGTGAACATCTCTCGCTTGTTTCCTATCTTCCTCATGTAACACAAGCAATTCAGTAACCATCGCCCTGGTGCGTTTACAATGGCCACCGGCACGATTTACGCATTTCTGGGTACCAGATCCTAAATCGCGGCGAGCCATTTACTTCTTTACCGGTTGTATAAATCGCCGCGTCGAAGAAGGGCAGAAGAGGTGGCCGCGAAGGTGGCGAAGAGGCTGGAAGTGGCTGAGGGAAAGGTGGGAAGGGTGCTGCGGAAGGGTCTGGCGTAGGCAGGGGGATGGAAGGGAGCGCCCGCGGGTGCGGGTGTCATTGTTGATATACAACGCGGTAAGTACGCGATAAGTAGACCCCATAAATTCAGCCAATCAGACGAGCCGCCTCGCGCCGTGCCTCGCGCCGTGCCTCGGCCCCTTCCACGTGGCAGGCGCGTTACTTATGTGCAGGCAGCCGTGTACAGGTCGGTCCATATTACCTGCGTGCACGGCACCACGTGCACGCATCGTGTTTCTCCCACGCGATACGCTCTTTTTGCCGGCAGGATTATTCATCGGGGGACGTCGATGGACGCAACCGGTCCCACTCGCTATCGGACTGCTCACCAGATCGCAGCGTTTCCCATGGGATTACGTGGAAGTTGATTGCTCCAAGTATCACTACCTCTCATAACTCGCACGCCGATTATTCTTCCCACCGTGTGTGAACGGAGCTGTATAATACTCGCCCGGCTTCTGCGAAGCCACGGTGTCATCCGATAGTTTGGAAGAAGATTACGGGAGCGACCGAATTAATGAAAAAACAAGTGCGAGGAACCTTGTAATTTGAGGCTCTCGAGATAGGCCCTGCGATATGACGCGTAGGAAACAATTTTTGTGCTTTATACACGCGGTACGTCGAACTATCGATTTCGTCCGAAACGCTTTTATCTCGGTCAACGAGTACCGTGCGAATTAAGATTATGAAAGGGTATGTGTTTCGCAAAGCATCGTCCCGTGGTCGTGGAAGCGTTACACCCACGGGTCGGCCTCCAGATCGGCAATAATTCAACATCGTTAATCCTGTCGGCACATTAGTAATCCTTAACTCACGTGACCCTGCGGTGCCGTAATATCTCTCCTCATTAATTGCAATTAAGTAAATCCTTATGGGCCGGCGGTGGATCGCGCGCGATGCACTCTCTTCGACGAGCGCCTCGAACCAGTAATCGCGAGATGCATGCACGTGCGGGCATTATCGCGGCCCTCGCGTTAATTACGACCGCGAGAATATCCGTCCGAGGCCGACAACTTGGGAACGAAAAATTGGCTCGAGCGAATCAGAACGCTTCGTCCACGGGTCCGCGCGCCCTCGCAATTATCCAGATAATTGTGTTACAATGCCACCACCTCGGACCCGCTTCGTTAAAAATGAACGTTAAGAATGAGTATGCAAATTAAGTCTCGAAAATAGAATAAACGGTGCGCTTGTTTACGAGCCTGATTCCCGCACCGCGTTAAATGCGATATAAAATTCTTTGCCTACCGAGATAGGATGGAAAATTCGTTACAAATTGAACCGGAGGATTACAAGGCGCGCGTGTATGCGTATTCATGGTTGATCGAGCATATTGGACAAACACGTTGCTCACGCACCATTGGCATCGGTGCAATTTGCATTTCCATCTGTGTTTACGTATTGCCAGGTGTGCCCAACGCCTTGTCTTAGCACGGGATCCGTAACTATCGTTTGCATTTCCTACGACGTGTCCCCGTTCGGATTATCGACCCCGCGATTAGCCTAAGCAGAATCGAAAACTATTTGCGGGCAATATAGACAGTCGATATTTCTGCGGTCTTGTGAAAATATTTGCAAGTAATCTCGATTTACAGCACATTCAGCATAATATTAGGTCTGGTATGAAAAACCTGTCCCTTTGCGACCGCAAGGGTACTTCAAACAAAAAAATAAAAAAAAAACACGATAACGTGCAGAAAGACGGTTGCCGCATTGACCAGGAGAATTGAATGAAAGTTAACCACATATATATATACATAAATATGTATATACTTATGAGAACAGTAAAACTTTTTGGCATGCTAATTGCCCGCTTGAGGCTTGCGTAGCCACCCCTGACATCTACCCACATTCGCACTCATTGACAGTGAAGAAGGAGCCGTTTACGGTGAGTTAAAATGCACTCCATCAAAATTCACTCTTTCGACGTTTTACAAAGACTCTGCCTCGAAGCAGTAGTAAAAGAAATGGCAGGACGGAACCAGCAGAACCGTTACCGACTCGGTTATCATTCTTTGGCGCGCGGTATCGGGTGTCCTGGCTCTCGTTGCCATTCCTTCACCCCCGCCTCGCTCGTAGGAGTTGCGTGCAAAGTGCAGTAATCTACGGGCCATTAGCCACGATGCTATATAAACCGGCACACGCGATACACACTCTCGATATCGAGTGTCTCTGGGCGAACCGGGGCAATTCGAGACACACGAGAGACTTCCTCGTACGCAGCGGCGCACGGCCTTCCTTTCGTCGCCTTTTTTACACCCTCGACTCTCTTCTTCAGAGAGACGAGCTGCATATGGCAGCCGGGCGCGCCAACGTCACGTGGCGCACGTGCAAGTGCTACATGAACTAAGAAAAAAAAACGGGACCTCGCTACTAGGCGGAAAGGTGTAATCCGATACAGACAGTCTGTCAATTTTTCGACGTTTTTTCTCCTACCCGTCTCTTCGAGTCAGTCGGTACACGTCTCGGACGTCTGAAACGACACCGCTCCGCCAGTTATGACATCTTCGGCTCAGTGAGATGTTCCGTTTCGCAAACGTCGTACGTGGCTTGGCGCAAGTTTGGCTCGCTAACAAATCGGTCCCTTCCCTTGACTCGTACTCGGGATTTCTATCAGCACTCACGTTCGGCGTTCAAAACTTCGCCCCTGGGGGCGAGAGTCCCATCACCTACCCTGCACCTTGTCCCGACTCGTCAAGATACCCTATATAAATTAACGCACTCACGTAGAGCCCTCCAGCCTTCAGCCGTTACCTCGCTACACCTGCGTTCGGGGCGCTGAGCGCTGACAATTACCCGGCGATCGATGTATGGCCCCCGGAGTGAAGTTCAGTCAGAGCCGAAAACAGCCACGAAAACGAGGGACGGCGAGAGCTATTGTCGAGAACGCGTTGGAGAGAGAAAGAGGGGAGGCGCGAGAGGCGAGGCACGAAGCATGTATATATATATATATATATATGGCAAATTGCAGGTAATTGCAGGCCATTTGTTTGCAAGAGCACACGGTGTTCTTTAACTCCGTCCTCTCCCTTAGCGCGCCGCTCTTTGCTCTCCATACGCCCACGAAATTACACGGCACGTCATTGTTGTACGCTCCTAAAACTTCCAGAGCGAAAGTCGTGAATATCGCTCGAGATGCGCCCTGACCCGACGCTGAAATATTTGTGTCGGTTCCGTGATTGGTGGAGCCGAAGTAACCCGCTCGATTTAACTCTCCGGCTCTACTGTCTGTTCAACTCTTCATTGACATCGACGAAGAATGCGAGAAATATGTATGCGCATGAAAATTGGTATAGATATCTTTCACCGGCACGCGATCTCAGCCGATGCGGCACGAAGTGAAGCGATGAGAACGAATCAAGCGTGACTTTACTGTCGTAGCGTAGGTGGAGCCGGTCATCCCGATAACTACTCGCATACGCGGTGCAAACGCAAGGCGCGCAGCTGCAGTGGCCTGGAAGAGCATAAACGCCAGCCAGCTAGACGTTCTCGCAATAGCGAACAAAGCACCTGGTTCGACGAAGCGATAACGGAGCTGCCTCCTTGACTTAGCAAAGTATTCGCGGAAAATTTATCGCGCGGACGTACTTCCGCCTCTCTTCCTCGAGCGAATCTCGCGCCATTCATTGGCCCCTTTACTTTCGAGAGATCTATGTAATCAATGCGGCCCGTAAAGTGCGCAAACGATGTGAGACGTATAAACCGCCTATACGAATCGAGAGTGTAGCAGTGATAAATTTTGCATCCGTTAATTTATAGAACAGCGCGGAGCGGGACGGAAAGCCTTCTCTCCGGGCGCGGAAACGATTTACAAAGCTGGACGCGTGTCTTTTTGGCAGAGAAGCCGACCGACCGTGGATTCGGTCGCAGCCCATTGGGTAGACTGGAACGGCGGTGCCCACGCAATGGGCATCCATCAAGGGCCCAAACGGCAAAGGACTTTGTCGAGTAATGGCGACTGTACAAAAA